>JAZGTK010000809.1:0-30000 GCA_036877625.1 Ambastaia sidthimunki
CAGTACTTTGAAATATCAAATTCAGACCTATTCCTAAGGCAAAGCTCAACCCTCAAACATCTGTAATTGGTTGAGGGTTCATTTAGGAACACTTTCAAAGGTGGACAGAGTGACTGGAGTCAGTTTGAAGACACTGAGTAAAACTGAGAGACTCATTCTGAATGCAAATGACAAAACCCAGGTCCTATTTCCACACTTTTCCTCTCTTTGATCAGACATCTCATCTTTATTCTGCCAGTGAATATTATTTGATATGGCAATTCTCTCCCTCTCTGTCTCTCTCTCTCTCTTACTTTCTCTCACCCCCTTATGCTTTCTTTCCCCTCCCTTGTTTTGTAATATAATATGTCTCATTCTTTCTTCTGCACTCTGTGTCGACTCTGTGATGTTGCTGGTTTGGAGCCATATCTGAAGTCTTGTGAAGAATGTGTAATGTGTTAAGCAAAGTGAAGGATTGTAAAACCTGTTCAATTTGCAAGCCACTGAAAGTCTTGAATCCCCTTTACGTATTTTTACATCTGTTATGTACTTATTTTGGGTCCCCAAAATAAGCTTTGTCCTTCTTGATGTACAGCAGTATGAACTACACTGGTACATGGGAATTAGCCAATCACTTCAAAGCACATTTACATATAGAAGTCTTAAAGGTACAGTAGGGGCAAGAGTTAAAGATGGAAAATGAACTAAATTGCAACTTTTTCTGCTGCAAGAAACCTTGGATAACATTATAAATATGCTTTAGAAAAAGAAATAAATGCTACAAAAGTATATGGCCCCTTTTACATCAGAGTTCCTGCGTAGCCTGCTGGCTAATATTGCCTTGTCCATGTTCCAGAAAAGAAATGAATGTGTCATTATAGTGATGGAGGGCCTGTGACAGCTGAATACAGGGATACACAGTGACCCACATAAGTGCTCATAGCAGGAGTTTAAATGACAAACAAGTATTTTTGGTCAAATCAACCTACAAATCATTCTGTCTCTCCTGTAAAAATAACTGACTGAGATGTACAATCTATCCCTGGATACAGATCAATGTATTAATGCATGTTTTTGGGGAAGGGGAGTAGGATGGTACCTACCTAGTATTTACAACTAACCAACTAACTGTATAAAAACAATATAATGGAATGTATCCATTCAGATACAGAGAGAGAGAGTGTGTGTGTGCGTGCGTGTGTGTGTGGTATACAGGAAGTCATGGTTGATGGAAGTCAGTACTTTAAATGTCATCGCTGTTGTGCACTGAGTGAATATCAATGTGAACAGTGAAATTACAAAGTGAAATATCATCCATTCAGCCTTTCTAATCACAGAGGGGAGAGAGCAGTTAAACTGCCCACTTATTAATTGAGTCTTGCACACTGCAGCTTCTAATAGAATTTATACAGCATTTATTATACCTTCAGTTGGGCTGTACTGAAGTATGAGGCACGTGGAAATTCATATAGCCCTCATATTATATTGAGGTGTATAATATTGAGTGTAAAAAACAGTGAGAGTGGCATGTTAGGGGCATGTTAGGTGTAAACAATAAGTAAGCTAGATATAGACAACAGCTCTCTGGCTGTGTGTGCTACAAATGAACTTTTAATGACTTGTTTTAAAAGTTTCAAAACACAAATCAGATGTTCTTGTGTCATTGATTGGATTTAAACCAATATGTAAAATAAAATTAACTTAGAATAAAGATCGGCTAGTTTAAAACACACAAAATGTCATTTTTTTTACAGTGGTGATTTTGAAGTTTTCTATCCGTCAAGGTCTTGATCACCATTTTCTGAATTAAATTTATTTTACTGACCACTGAAAGAAAAAATGACATCATTTTTAATAGTTCCAGGATTTATGTTGTTTTTATGAACATAGAGGAGATAGAAAATAAAAGATAGAGAGCGGGAGAGATGGCTTACTGGATGAGCCGTCTAATCAAAGTTTATTGAACGCTTCCTTACCGCTCACTTCACTTTTAAAGAGATTGCAAAGAATAATACGACTCAACTGTTTTGCTCACTTCATCTCGTACATTCTACTTCTGCATCATTTTTTAAAGATCTTTCAAACATTCATTGAGGCTGTGAAACGGGTCACATGTCTTATTGATCAGTCTGAGTTGATTTTACATTGAATGATTCAGTTCGGTTCAACCCAATACAATATTTATGTTTATTAGTCATCTGAATTATGTGTGAAACTGAAGTTTTGACATCTTATTTTATGTATTTGTTTCAGATCCTGACTTTAAAGACATTGGAGTCCCTAAACCGCTTCCCTGTGGGTATAATTCATTATTATATAAGCATTGTATTTTCCATATAAATACATCTAATAGCTTTCCATAATGGCTTTTTATTGGGTCTCATCTATTTTGCCTCTGCTGCAGTTTGTGAATTTGAGATGGGAGGACCAGAAGGCATCATTGAATCGCACCAGATCACCAAAGACGGCAAAGCCTTGCAGACAGAAGCAGTGGACTGCAAGTGGTACATCCGGGCCCCTCCTCGCTCCAAGGTCAGTTCCCCCAGTCTGCCTAATAACACCACTGTTATTTCCCCATTGTCACCCTGTTACCCAGCGTACCCAACGTTTCTGACATACAACAGCTCCTGTCTGCCTCCAGCAGTGCGGTAACTGCCTAACTTGGCGCTTGGCTTCCTGTTTTGCAGTCGTTTTCATTATGTGGCCATTGTGAAAACTTCTTGAGGGGTTTGTGTGCAGTTTGGTGGAATTCTGTTGTGGATATAAATGTGGCATTTCTCGAGTGTGTGGCATAAAGAACTCAAAGGAGCATTTTATAGCTCAGAGGTTTCTCTTTCATATCTCAGGAGATTTAGAGAGGTTCTCTGTTATCTTGCATTTACTGCATCAACTGTTAATAGAAATAAACTAATATGAATTGGTCCCACACTATGAGAGTATGAAGCTATAAAATGTATATGGGTAGAATCTGATAAGAAAAGTTTGTTCATATTGAAATTACTGACTTTTTGCTGGTGTCTTGGAAAGTCTTTGTGACATTGTTGAGATCTTCTGAAACTCTGCAGGAGACGTGAGATTACTGGCTCTCCACAGGACAAATATCTGAAAAAAATTTTCAGGAAAAAAGACTCTGTTCTCCATTTGTTCTCATTGCCTATGAGGATTAATTGTGACATTAAAGAGTTCTCGTGTGATTTCACTATCTTGTGGGAATAAACTCTCTGTGTTTTGATGGTAAATGAGAATCAAAGAAAAGGCCTCCATGTGGAAAAGGTTAGATGGTGCAGTTTATTCGAGGTCAGATTCACTTTTTTAATCTGGGCACTGTTGCCAGGGGAGGGGTTTAAACCTCATGAAATTGCCCTGACCTCACCGCCTAACCTTGCTTTCTTGGTTTTCAACTGCCTTTTTGGTTTTTGGCTGCCTTTTCCCATTTCCTGGTACAATGAAACAGCACTCAGACAGCCTAGATTGCTCAATCCCTTTTTTTACTGTTTATTTCCATCCAAACGTAGCACATTTTGCATCATTTTTTCTCTCTGGAATATGTGCGTTCTGCTTGTTTGATTCGTGCGTTCCGCATACATTAAATATTGTACATATTTATTTACACTATAGGCTATGCTGTTTGTGAAATAAGAATATAGTTTTGTTTTAGGCATAAGTTACGCAAAAATGACAAAGAGCTGTGTGCTATGCAGTGATATACACAGTAGCTAAGACAATACTTATGCACCATAGCTGTTGTGTATTTTAGTACTAAAACTAGCAATTGCATAATGTATATTAAATATGGTGAAGCACTGAGGGATTACTGTAATACATGCAGATGAGAGGGACTCTTATCACCTGTGGGTCAATAAATAAATGTTCTAGATCTCTGAAACAGTTACCTAGTAACAGATATTAAGTTACCTACGGAATTAGTAAGAAGCCAGATATGACTAAACACAATAAATTACTTCTATTCACTGTGTATTTTCAGCTAACACAATAAATCACCTTTGTTAACTGTGTATTTTCAGGTAACACAATAAATCATCTTTATTGACTGTGTATCTTCAGATAAGACTCTACAGTAAGTGTTGACTAGAGAGGAAAATCTGTGTTACGGCATTGCTTGGTGATAATGTTTGGGCCTAATGTGATTTATTGCTTCAGCAATTGATTTTGTTTTGATCTGATGTCCTTCCAGAGGCACAAATCAAACACGTGTCCTTGTCTTTTCACAGCTATTGGTTTCACACAGTTATTCAGGATTTTTTATTCTCCACCTGCAAATTTAAGTGCTATGACTAGTGATTGGATTTTTATGAATTTGTACACCGTGTTTGAAATATATATGACCGTTAAAAGAGGCTAAATATCTTCCAAGTCTTGGGTTACTGTACTGTATTCCCTCAGGTATTGTACCTCACAGCTGGCTGATATACTATATCATTTGAATACAGCAGATTTCATTTTTTCCCAATATTTTTTCCAAGCTCCCCTGTAGCATTTTAATCTTCCCACTTGATCTCCATGCAAGTACATTATTCTTAGTTTCATTCATTTAAGTGATTTTCTGTTACAGTGCTGAATTGATGTCATGTTTGGTTGGCTGTAGAATTCTGGAATAACTGGAATGCTTGTATGGATCACAGATGGCCGGGGATTTGTTGTGTGTTGCTCCAGACAGCAGTTACTGTTGCTCAAGTAGCTGTCATCTCCACACGATTCCCAGGCTTTTATATATCTCGTCCAATTAGGAACACACACATGTAACCTTCCACACATGCACACGCCATCTTATGGTTTGTTATTTGATATTTTGTCTGATAAGAAAAGAAATAGGAAAGGGGTTTAGATAACAAATCCATATGAGTAGGGAATGAGATCACAAGCACTGACATTTCTGGTTCTAATTCCTCTTATCGATTTAGTTTCCTTAATACTTTCATTAATGGTTCGTTTATTACATAATTTGACTAATACTGTTATTTATTTAGTCCTTTTTAAAAATTTTAACAGATGTAGCGATAATATAGTTATTGTGTATTCTTTTGGCCTCTGTAATTGTGTAGTAAAAGTCTGATATTGTGACAGCCCTGGTAGCTGTGCAATAAACACAATATTTTAGTACGTTCTCTGTTCATTGGTGGAAGAATGCTCAATAATGAAATATTGGTTCATTATCATTATCAGATCATGAAAATCATTCAGTTGCTTTTGTCCTTTTTTAAATGAACCACAGATCTGGTTTATCTTTCAACACACAAGGGTCCTTAAGCTGCAAAGAGACATAATGTTTTCTACAACTTGTCCTGCTTTTTCTCTCTGGTCTGCTGAAAAAGGTTGGCTGATGCGGGTACAAATAAGTCAGCCCAAAGGGGGATGTAAACAGCACCTCAAACACATCCACATGCCCTGAAGAGACAGCAGGTCCCACTTGGCCAGATGTTGTTGTCTCTTTGTCGGGCAGCCTTGACTAATGTATTCGTAAGGAGCAGTAGAAGAAAAAACTAAATTGAGATCAATTCAACTCAAACAATCAAGCTGAACCTGGAGCTGATTCAGATGGAGTTTTTTACTGATTCACATATGATGGCTAAGGTCAGGAATCTGGATTCCTCTGCATTGGGTTCCAGTGGGACTTTTCCTGAAGGAAAAGGGCAACAGCAATTCATAGATTGTTGATAGAACTGGTCAGGTGAAAAGATTCTATTGCTCAAATGTTTCAAATTTAATATTGTTCTTGTGTTTTTGAACATGTTTCATTTAAGTATAATTAAATAGCAACATAAGATCATTTTTGACCTGTAGTGTATAATTTAGTCTTAAAATGTGATAAGAAATGTTCTATCGAAATCTATTCGTTTTTATAGCTTGTTAAATCTGAGCAAATTTTAAGATATTTTGTGATACTTCTAAAACTTCAGGGGACACAAATATGAAATTACCAGGGTCTTTTTTTTTTAAAAAAAAAAAAGGGTTAAGAAAATATTTTAAGACACCATAAATCTTAAGACATCTTAATTTTCTGTTCATTCAGACATCTTGTTTTTGTTTGTTTGTTTGTTTTGTACTGTAAAATTTTGGCCCCCTGATAGACCTGCCATGATCATGTGATGGTATTTGGTGTATATTTCGGTCTATGCAATCTGAGGACAGCCCAGAATAAATATTTGATTTTGTCAGATCATATAATACTGGCAATTCTTGTACCCTGGAGTTTGTAATGCACTGTTATTGGCCTGTTATTGGCCATTCAGTTGTTAGTGGAGGCACTCTCAGCAACAGTGTTTGGATTTTGCTTTCAGCTGCCCTGAGGATATGAACCTGTCGAACTTGAGACTCTTATAGTCTGCCATATTTTGCAGGCAATGTACAGCATCTCTCCACCTCTGCGACATTCTGTAATAAGGCTAATTTACATAGAATGGGGGGCGTGTTTACTAAACCGAATGACAATGACTTAATTTAAATATTCATAATACAACTCAGTATCAGTAAATGTAGTGCCTGGATAAACAGGATTGTGGATGTTTAGTGAATAAGGTGCATGTTTTTGCACAGAGACAGCTTGTGAAAAACGGTTTACTGAACTTACCCCACTGTGTTCGCTTAAACAGCAAAACCACCCTAGTGGTAGATTAATAGGTGAGGCTTAATTATCATTAAGCTTCTGTAAAAGTTTACTCAGTTATCTGGGCAGCCCTTCGAAATCAATTATGTCTAATTGCTGTTTCACACATTCCTCATATTTCCTCTGGTGGATTGTGCCTAAAAAGTGCAAACAAGCTGGAACACTCTGTAGTAAATCTCCTTCCACCTTCATGTAATAATTCTCAGAGGAAAACAGAGGGGGAGGGTTGAGCCTCGTTCATTTTATTAGTTCTGTACTGAGTGGGGTTTTATGTATTTGAATGCGTATAAGTGACGCCCCCACACCGTTTTGCTGAGGATCAGAGATTGTACACGCCAAAGCACTTCAGAAAGAATGTGCCTTCTAGTTTATTACTTATATTGCAGGAGTGAGGATGTTGTAGGTGGCAAGGACAAACCAATCTAGCTACCAGGGAATGTTATTAGAACGTTGGCTAGTGTTCTCCAAACATTCTTTCAGTAATGTTAGGAGAACCTTTTATGATCATATATCAAAAACGTTGTTGTTACTAAAATGTTTTAAAAAGGTTACAGAATTGTAAAAAATGATAGCGTTCTTATAACAAAGCAAAAACTTTAATACAACCAAAAAATAAATGTTTTGAATGTTCGTAGAATTTAAAAATAATGTTTTAGCAGTTTTGTTACTAAATGGAAACATTAGGGAAACATTCTAACAACCTAAAATTGTTAGCTGGGAGCCAACGCAACGGAATAAATCGTTTTTAATGCGAGAAGATTTACTGAGCAGTTGGATAACATGCAATCTTTTACTCACTAGTAGGACTGCGGTTCTCAATTTACTTGTCATAATGGAACACTGATTGCTCATTAAAAGTAGTAACACCATGTTTTGGTGCTACAGCCACTGATGGGAGATACAAGGGTGGAGGGCACAGGAGGAGAACGTTCTATGCTAATATTGGAAGATTTTGGTGCTGTCATGCCTGTCAAATTGTGTTATTTGGCACGCCACAGCAAGGGTCATTCTAACAGTATGCTTAATATTTCAAACAGTGAAATTGGGATTTTGGAGGTGTGAAGAAAGCTTGATTAGGGTTAGATTGAGTGAGAATAGAGCAGATGGTTCATTCTAACACTTCCATGGTTTTTAGAGAGCCCAACAGGGATGATGCGAGCAGTGGCGTGGTTTATGAGTGCTCATCATTAAAACTTTTTAAATCACCTAGTTCTGCGTATCATTTAATTTTAAATGAAACCTGTGCAATCATCACTGTTGTTGTGGTATTGATCTCTCCAGCTAACGATTTTAGGTTGTAAGAATGTTTTCCTAATGTTTACATTAAGCAACATTTAAAAAATTTGTTTGAAAGTTTTAGGAATGCTCAAAATGTCTTTGTTTTTAGATGTTGCATTAACATTATAGGCTTGGTTGTATTTCTGGTTATATTTATTCTGTAATGTTTCTTTAACAACTTACAACACAAACACACACACACACATATATATATATACATATAAACATATAGCATTAAACAAATAGCATTAAAAATGTTCTACTAACATTACTGCAAGACTTTTAGAGAACGTTAGCCAATGTTCTGACAGCGTTTCCTGTTAGCTGGGTGTCAGGGTAATTATGTCAGTCTGAGGGCCTTTCTGTTGTTAAACACAGTTTGAGGCAGCGTAGATATTATTTCTATGACAGGTGACATGAGGTGAAACCTGCTAACAGAGAAAAAGATTATTGAGACTGAAGGGCCCATTTCCTGTGTGGAGGTGGAGATTCCAGCGTGTTAGAGGTGATGGATTTCCAATGGGCGTAACAGCATGTCTTTCTCTCACTTTTAGATCTACCTGCGTTTCCTAGACTACGAGATGCAGAACTCCAACGAGTGCAAGCGTAATTTCGTGGCGGTGTACGACGGCAGCAGCTCGGTGGAAGACCTGAGGAACAAGTTCTGCAGCACGGTGGCCAATGATGTCATGCTGGTGACCGCGCTGGGCGTGGTCCGCATGTGGGCCGACGAGGGCAGCCGCAAGAGTCGCTTCCGAATTCTCTTTACTACCTTCCAAGAGCGTAAGACACTTTTAGCGCCTGCATGAGTGTTAAAGCTACGCTGACTGGGTGCAACTCACAAATTGAAAAATGAAACATAAAAAATGTAGTTGTTTTATTAGGGTCATTAGGAATTAATAGATTGTGATGCAATTATCATAACAGTTACATAGATACATTTTTTCAACTCTCAGTACTGTAAAACAGGAATGATAATCTTCTGTCTGGACACTTTTTAATCACCTTAATTTACTGTTCAGTAAATACTACCACTATTTTTAACTAGAGTTTTATTTTACAAATGTATTTTAGATGTCTTACAATTTAGAATTTAGATTTTTTTACAGTAGTGTCTACTGAGGGTGAGAACCCAGCTAACAGGGAACATTCTTGTAAGCTGGGTTCTTTAGTTCTCTAAAGGTTATCAAAATGTTCTTGCAGTAAGGTTAGTAGAACGTTTTTCTAATGTTATATGTCATATTTATTATATAAATGTCTAACATTGTTAGCTGAGAATGTTTAATTCTAATAATATTAATGTCACACAATTGAAATTGGCTTTTCCCTTTAAGTAAATATAATTTCCTTTTCATTTTGTAGTGACATTTTTACCCAGACATTCCTTGACGATTTTCATATGACTTATTCATCTTCTGGAAAGCATGTGTTTACACAATCATGTACATGTTTATACAGAAACTGGCATGCACCGACATCTAACACTTCTCTCCCGAATGCTTGCTCACAAAAACGTGTGCTCCCACTCTTATTTTCATCAACACATACACACCTGATGGAACGTTAAATCGAGCAGGGCTTAGGAAATAAAAGCAACTCATTCGTAAGTCTATTAAAGAATCGCAAGCTATCTGTTTAGCTGCTGCTGTTTTGCCAATGATTTGAGTCAGAATGAACTACAAATCTTGCACAATGGCCAATGGCACATTAACTTTAAAGCATCATCGGCCAATCACAGACGACTATAGACGACTGACACAAAAGGACATCAAGTTGTAATACATCCTCTCTCAAAATGAGATGCATTAAACTACATTCCCTATTGGCTACTGAATTGTCCTGTCAGAATGTTCTTTAATTAGTAGAGCCACATTTCACAGCAGCCCTGTAAAATCGGTTGTATACCTTCCCGTGTTGATTATAAAGATCTCCGGCTTCTCCATTTTCCTGCTCCCCTGCTAAATACCCTTATAAGAAACACAAGGGCTTGGGGGGAGGGGACCACTGATGCACAACATTACAGGATTATTCATTTAAAGGATGAGCTGTTTCTGCAGCATGGAGCTGTTTTTGGAAGCGTGGGGACCTACAGCAAGGCCCCGCCTCCCGGGCTTCTTTGATTCAGTGATCTACCACAGTTGGGGTTCATAGCGACAGACACAGACGAGTCACTGTGAAGCATAATGTTGGGGGAGAGAGAAAAAAACAAGGAAAGACAGAGGATGAGGAATGGTGACAAACAAGGAACGAGAAAGGAATAATAAAGATTGAGTGTCTTGGCTGATAGAGGAGATGCTGGGAGAGAGAAAGTGGGGACAGGGTGATAAAATGGGGGTTTAATGTTTGGCATGTAGCACACTTATCATTACTGCATGCCGCCAGCATCAAACGCTGTCCTCTGTGTCAGTCCCACGGCCGTTTCTGTGTCCTGTCCCAGTGGCCGTATAAACTGTGCCAACCCCATTACTCCATGCCAGACACTGATGGGTAAAACATTAAAAGGAACAGCAATAAGATCCGCCACCATCTTGACTGTATCAGGATGAAACTGCAGACTAGCTTGTGGCTGCAAACGCAAGACTTAGGGTGTCTCAATCCATTAAGTGAACTTACCAGTGTCCCAACTTGTCCCAAGTTTTTTTTAGTGCCCGGAAACATTAACTGTGTAGAATTTCCCAGAATGCACTGGACTTTAACCAGCTTCAATATTGATCCACAATACACAAAGCTTTTATTTTAAAATAACAGCTAGGTTTTAACAGGCAACCTTGCAAGTATGCATCTCAGTGTTCAGTGGATAAGGACCCTTGCAAATGCCCAAATTCATACTTATTATATACAGCGCATTCATGATCTCTTTCATTATATACTGCTCACTCATGCTCATTATATACTGCCAAATCCATACAGAATAGCACCACAGCCTCCACTTCCTCTGACTGATTGTGGGACTTTTATCCACATAAGTTTGCAGTTAAAAATGGAGGCAGATGTCCTGAAGCAAGCAGGTGAGAAATAGTTGATGGAATGACTTGTTGGTTTGGTGCTGAGGGCCTTGAGAGTGAAGAAATCACATAATGCTCTTTCTGAGATGGAATCGAGCAGCTGCGCATCTGCGTCAGTCTTCGTGAATAGCGATAGGTGGATTTCTGTATGAGCCCAGTGTCCTTTGTGCAGCCCTATCCAGTGAATGAACACAGGATGTGCGGTTGCCCGGGTAACACCCCTGCATAACTTGTTCAGGCACTTACTTATGCTCACTCACTCACTCTCTCTCTCTTCTCCCTGTGGTTTGCTAGACTCAGCAGCTAACGGGGGAAACCACCATCCACCGAGAAAGGTCTTACCCAGCACATCTTTTAAAACATTAAATACAGTCTACATTTATTCTACTACAAACCGTATTATAATGTTAAGAACGCTGGTTTAGAGTCAGAACAGAGTTCATTCACAAACTTTGTTGAAAGACCAATTTTCCCACCACTGTCATGTCTTCTGAGTACCTGCATATATTCCTAATTCAACAAATTAAGTCGTGGCAGGTTTATCAAACTTGATCAAAGCTTTAACTGTAACTGAACACCTGTCCACACCAGTGTGCAAAATCATTTGTCATTAGTTAATTTATGCACGGGGTGGCGAGGGAATGTTGAGCATTGAGCAAAAAGGCCATTTTATAATAAGATCACGGAAATTAATTTCTCTAGAGCAGACCTACCTTTAAATAAAGTGTAATCTAATTTGGTGAGTTGGGCAGGACAAGTATAGCCCTGCAGCGCTACCTTGTGGTGGGACACGGAACTGTATGTAAAGAATCGTGAAGATGTCAGGAATGATGAGTCAGAAATTTGCGTTGTTATTTCTCACCTGGGGACAGTTCGGTTGTACAGTCATTAATTCTACAGGCTACGTTAAAACAACCTTGACACTGTGTTATATTAGAAATGTACAAACTGGGTGATCTGTGTATCCCCAAAAAGTTGTTTGTATTAGTATGTCAAGTGAGGTTTGTGGGTTTTGGTCACACATTGGTGGGCGTGTGAGGTGATTGATACAGAAGCCCCTCCCCTCTAAAAGTCACCTTGGTTTTAAGTGGTCTTATGATAATGATGTTGTAAATGTTATATGTAAATCATCAGGTCTTGCCATGCATGTTTCTTACATGTATCACTTACTATGTATGATTTCAGCTATCATTTGAACACCCACCCTTATGCAATACTTATGATTGGCACAAATATTAAATCAATCTTTTTTGATCTTTGATTGATATTAGCAGCTGTGGAAATATTAAACTACTTTCAGTTTGTATCTGCATTCATTATCATCATCATATCTAAACAATTAGAACAAAATGATGTAAATTATCTGAAATTCAGTGGTATGTTTTAATCCTTCATGTTAATTAACTTAATTAACTAAGTCACTTTATATGATTATATGAACTTTCTGCATTTCAGGGGCAACAGCAGATACATTTTATTAGTAACAGATATTACAAAATATCTGTACAACTCCTACAGGCATAGACTTGTTTTCATGCATATTTGAGGAGCTGGATTAAAATTAATGCCCAGCAGAAGGCAACAGAACTTGATCTGGTTAGTTTAATGAGTAATGAGTTTCTAAATCTGAACTGTATTGATGCACAGACAGACAGACAGACAGACATTCAGTGTGATTCATTTGATTAATTGTGTTCAGAGGGTAAGATTACAGACAGCATCTTATTAACAGAAAGAATGAAGTGTAATTTAACATCAACATTATCCGTTTTCCCCTCAGCCCCCTGTGAGGCAAATACTTTCTTTTGCCACAGTAACATGTGTATCAACAACACGCTGGTGTGCAACGGGGTCCAGAACTGTGTCTACCCCTGGGACGAGAACCACTGCAAAGGTAAGTCAGGCCGTTTCTCCTGTTAGAGTTAGTGGCTCTTCAGAGCAATATTTAGTGGTTTGTGTTCAGACAGCTTAGCCTTCGTTTTTCTCTGATAGAAGATCAATACTAGTGCTACTTTGGGAGATCAGAAAAATGGTCTCCATGCTTGATAGCTGGTCAGCACAATATATCTTGTTGGTTCTTTGCCTAGTGCACCATTGATAATACATCACAAAGCCCAAGACTTTAAACATGTTCACCGGTGTGCATTGATTGTGCTGTTGTTGATTGTTCCCCTGGAATTAATAAACTGGGCACTGATCATATTTGTATATTTCAAATACTAAATGAATATGTGTGACTTAAACTGGATATATGTAATAGCAAACTTCATAAGTGAGGTTCAACTATATGCATGCTTATACCCAGCTAACAATTTTAAGTTGTAAGAATATGTTTGTTAAGTTTCCATTAAGTAACAAAAATGTTAAAGACATTATTTGAAAGATTGAAAGATCTAGGAACGTTCAAAACAACAATTATTTAGATCTTGTGTTAACATTATTGTTTGGTTATAAGAACATTATTCAAGCAATTTTAAATTCTGTAACTTTTAAAATTTTGATCTATTTAGGAAAAATGTTTTCGGTCTCTTGATATGTAATATGTGATGTGTAACATTAAAAAGCATTCTACTAATGTTACTGCAAGAACGTTTTTGATAACTTTTAGAGAACTTTAGCTAATATTCTAAGAACATTCACCGTTAGCTGGATATTTCCCATGTGATCCATGCATAATTAACTGAATGCTGAGAATATTCATGAGAGCCTCCATAAAGGACACTGTAGCGTTGTTTGAGCATGTCTTATTTTTCAAAACAGTGATTTAATGATACCACTCAATTTTCAAATCTATCCTCAATAGATATGAAATGCCACACTTTGTATGCAGCCCTTAAAGCAAACACTCCACTGCTTTAAACCAAAGCCAGCACAGATGTTATATGCTCACTGTGGTACATAAATGTCAAACATCTCCCATTAGAAAGATTTACTGGATCTGTGTGTCTGTTTCTAATCTCTGTGATACAACAGTTTCAACAGAAGGTAACCCAGGATGACACCACACGCTCGGTAAATAATCATTTATTAAACCTGTTGTTTTATTCAGAAAAGCGGAAAGCAAACATCTTGGACAACCTCAACAACACAAACGGCACCATCATTGGTGTAACGTGCTGCATTGTGCTCATCCTGTTGGTCGTGTCGGTGATCGTACAAATCAAGCAGCCACGGAAGAAATACATCCTGAGACGCGAAGACTTTGACCCCACCATGTTCCAGGAGGTGTTCCAGGAACCGCCGCACTACGAACTCTGCACCCTCCGTAGCGCAGCAGCCACCTCCGCAGATCTGGCCGAGCTGGCCGAGGACTTAGAGAGCTACCACAAGCTGCGGCACGCCTCCTCCCGCTGCATGCACGAGCACCACTGCGGTTCCTCGCAGATGGTCAGCGCCAAAAGCAGCCGCACCAACCTGACCGCCCGCGAGGCGGCAGCAGCGGCCATACTGACAGACCTCCCGCCGCAACCGGTGCGGCCGCTTCCTCCTCAAACCAACCGCAGGGATATTCTGGTGACGAGACACACCTACTCACAGGGCGCCACAGACGCCTGTGAGCTGGATGATGATCTGGAGGAGGTTCCAACCACCAGCCACAGGCTCTCCAGACACGAGAAAGCAGTGCAGCGGTCAGTATTTTATCATTTATGAATAAAATTCAAATATTCCTTCAGAAATTAAAATGCATATTTTGAAACAATTTACCACCACTTTCAGTTTCTCTTCTTAGTTCCTCATATAGTTGTTTTAGTTTTCTTGTTCCATTTCTTTTTTCTTACTTTGTTCCTCCCTGTTAGACTTTAGGGTCAGAGATCAGATTTATCTAAAAAAAAATAGTAATTTTTACATTACTTTTCATATAGAAATATGCACTAAATATACAATATTGAACTAATCAAATATACATTGATACAATATTGATCAACTTTGCAGGGACCTTTTAGCAAAAAATATGACAGAATAAAAGGCAACAGAATAAAAAGAGTGTTTCTGTTTTTTTTTAATTTGTGACTTTGAAAACAGTCTTCAAGTTTAAGTAATTTTAAATGTTAGTAAAAAAAACAATGTCAGTATACGTTGTGTACAGGTATTTTATGGCTGTAATAACAGTATTCAACAGCTCCAGACCCAAAACACAAATGAATTGTGCATTATAATTAATTACATAACAAATATCATAATATTAAACATATAAGCAATGACATTCCAGGTTCTGCCTCATTGGGTCTCTTAACAAACATGAATCTGAGTACAACACAACTAGAGTGTAACAGACAATCTGAAGGTAAGAACTCTTTAAAACTTCATGTATGTTGTGTTGTAACTGTGAGTCAGTGTTGAGAATTGTTTTATCCTGTTTTGTTTAGTCACAGTTCTTCTTCATTGCCATTGAGATGGTCAGCATGAAGTCATGTGACCATCTAGTTTATTGCTCAGGACCTTGTATATGTTGCCTGTCATTTTTGCTTTTTACACTTATTTTTGTATGCTGTTAATTTTACCTCTGCATGAAATTAGATTGTCAGTTTGCTTATAGCATATCAAAATAGTTGATTCTGATCCATTCAAAACGTATGCACAAGATGTTATGAAGCAGTCTCCGCTGGGGTAGTTGAACCAGAATGCTTTCTTGTTGTGATGACCTCCATGTTTATTTCTTGTGTATATGCTCATCATTCAACCCACTGTCTAGAAATTGCTTCATAACAGACAGCTTACCTATAAATGCACTTTGTATTAGTGGTGCTACGCTGGCTTTGTTATGTTTGCGCATAGCAGATGTTTGTGTGTGGTTTGTATCATATTGTGTAACGTACAATGCTGTGTTTTTTCTCATCTCTCATCATGCGTCGTCTCCATCATGTAGACTTCTTGAAAATAGTGCAATCCTGGATCAGTACGAACAGGCTTCAATGAAATAAGAAAATATGGACCGGAGACAAACACCAGCATGATTTTAACATGGACATTTTAAAGACCAATTTATCAAATTCAGAGGACAAGGATACAGTAACAATGGAAGTGACTGTGATTGTGTTTTAAAAGCACTTTATTTTGGTGCATTTGCCTTTTTTAAGCAAACTTATTTAGGATTGCAGAAGATACATGAAGGTTTGTGTAAATAGTGATTGTTTATTTTTCATCTATGCAAGTAAATGTGAATTAGTTCTTTTGGTACTTATGGTGCATGCCATTTTATTTTCTTTTTTGTTGCCAAAAGTGGTCTTTATTTGGTTAAAAATGCTTAAACTATAACTTAAAACTAAAAACATTGCATATTTGTGAATTAGCTTTCGTTCTCATATTTTCATCTGAAGAGACCTTAATGTTAGGAAACTGATGCATGTTTTCTTTATAATTACAAAATTAGTAACTGTACATGTTGGTATAGCAAATCCAAGACTAATTTATTGTAGATGGGTTTAAATATAAAAAATTATAACAAAAGGAATGACATTTAGCCCCTCCCCTATATAGTTTACTGTAATACTAAAAACTGCATGTTAAAATCATAACAATTTTAAATATACCATCTATGATTAAATTAAAAAACTATGGGATATTTGCTTTACACAGATTATTTTTGCAACAGAATATTTCAGTTGCTGTTTAGGAAAATGATGAATGACAATAAGTTACAATAAGTAAATATTTGCTACATTTTAGTAGCACACAAGCTTTGTATGTTATTTGTATGTTACAATTTTTGTAGATGACCTGTTCAATAGTTGAACCGCCGATAGGAAATACAAGAAAAATAAATGAATATTATAAATAATAATGTAAATAATTATAAATGCTGTTAAGTTTACTTTTCATGCCTTTGTACTGTCCATGTATTAACCTACAAATATCACAAATAATTAATGCAGTTTTATCATGTGACCATGTAACAGTCACAACATCACAAAGAAATATGTCACCAGTTTGGAGCCAACAGCTTTGCTATTGAAATCACAAGAAAGCATGTGATTTTCCAAGATCATGATCTTAAATTGATACATGCAAAATACACATGCACGTGTACACATACAAGTGCCAAAAACTTTTAGCTTTTATGTAGCACTCTTCATAAACTTTACTAATCTTTTCTCTCAACTACTGCAAATGAATTTGAGAAGAGAGCAGAGTCAATAGTCCCTGAATACTAAAATATTTTTAAACAAGAATCACAACATTAAAGAAAAACTAATTGTGTTTCTAAAATCGAAGTTGTTGTATTCATCTGTCTGTCCATGTTTTTGTTTGTTGTTGATAAGGTAAACTTTTATAAACAAATTGCGGTAGAAACAATAAATACAGTTTATTTGTACTATGGGAGATTTGGAAACTTTTTATTAGCTGTAGAAAAATATTAGTTGAACTGGAAGAACAAAAGTTTGTTTGTTTGCGTTTTGTTTTCTGAGTCTGACATAAGTATAAAATATTTTGTCACATTGACACTGATATTCACACAAAAGTTAAAGGCATTGTGTTATGAGTGTAGTTAATGCTGAAGTATCATTCATGCACTAATAATATATTAATATTTATGTTTATCTAGTGTTAAATCTGAAACTTTTTCTTACACACTTAAACACCAACACATCTTGTGAAACCATTTTAGTGGTGAGTTAATGCAGTGTGTTCTTTAAAAATCTAAGTTTGTGGTTTAATGTGGCCGATTTATTGATGATAGGTTACAACATGAAATACGAGAATCTGGAATCAATTTTGGATTTGAAATTTACCTAATAATCTGTTCGTTTTCTTACAGGCTGTTACATCATTCCTTAAACCTCACCTAGACTGACAGCTTATGGAACCAACTAATGGAATCAGCCTCAAAAACCTGAGGCAGCTATTGATTTGAAGTGGTGCAACATTGTGGTTAATCTTTAGTACATTTGATGGTGAAATATCTTGGCACTAACTCTTCTAAAAGTAGCTCAAACTGTGGAGCTGTTGGAGACTAATTCCATTTTCAGACACTGGACTGAAACTGAATATACAAACTGATGTACATTTTTCATTCAGTGGATTTTGAATCAGACATGTTTTGTTTCCTCTGATTTGACCTCCAAGGCTATATTGTAATGCTCAGATTATTTTTCAATACAAATTGTAATGTCTTAAGTAGGTGCATAAAATTTGTAACTTGCAAAGAGAATATAAGATGAACACCTTGAAAATATTCTGAAACCATAAGGTGCGATAACCAGCTGATAAACAGGTGTAGTCTGTAATCCTCCGAGGACAATTTTACTGTGAGTTCTCTAAACCTGGGATTTGCCTGGTTAGACGTCTCTGATTAGCATCACGAAAATTTAAACACAAGACATAATCACAAGAAAACCTGAGTTCAGTTGGTATTGTCTATGCATACACCAAAAGATAAAGTGTGTCCAGCTAAATTTTTAAATAATTACTATCAAGTTATGTTTTGACGAGAAAGTGATGGAGCATACCATGTGTGATTTTTTTTTTTCCTTGACACTTGCAATTTGAGAAACCTATTAATTTGACAAAAATGCATTTAGTTAAAAAAATCCATTTGATTGATGCTGGACTGGTTGTTTTAAATAAAGTGAAACCTACTTATTTTGTTGGACTACCCTGAAACTTTTTGATATTTAAAGTTGATGCTATATATTGTTGAGAAAGAAAAATACATTGGTGTGTGGTGGATGCTACAGCTGTTGCTACGGTTGTTCAGCATAAGGGTACTTGTGACCCTTTTAATCTTTAATTTCTTTATTTATTTTTTTAGGTAAAAAAACAAGCCTTAATTTTACAATTGCATGTGCTGTATCATAATTTGCACGTCAACTTTTCAAAGGAAATAGCAAATAACTCACGAAAATGTAATTCGTTATATTTAAATACGTGAGATGGTGAGAGATTTCGTGCTTCATTATTATTATTAGACTTCGATTCTTTACGTCAATCACTACTTTTATTTTGAAAAATGAAGAGACGAGGCGTGAAACCAACAACTACTATCTGGTTTAAAAATGTCTGTTCAATATCACAAGACAACCTGAAAGTCAGCTTTAAAATCATGTTGTTTTAGATCATACACGGTAAAACATTTATTCTATCTGTATAAATTGGTAATTTTATACCAGAGGGAATGATGACGAATTTTTTAGTATTTAAAATCTGCAGGACAACAAATTGTGTGCAGAGCATTTTAAAACGTGTGCATGTCAGATTTCCACAACACATAGCAGCTTTACAGACACAAAAGTCTGTTTTGCAAGCAAATCGTCGTGGATCCCAGTGGTTATTTTGTCACACTCGATCTCTTCATGCCGGGGGTCAGATCTACAGTAAGGACGATGGACAGAAGGGTACTGACCATGTGTCGGTTTCAAAACGTTCACACACACACCCAAGCCCGTCTGTAGCACAGAAAGGTACGTGCATTACGAAATGTATAAAATCTATGCCAAAACATATTTTTTAGCTATGAACTTCATAAAAACAAATCAAAATAATTAAAAGACGAGTCTGAAAATGCTTACACTGTTTGAAACCACATATGCTATAAATGTATGGTTTTGCAATGTTTGTAATTTTACTGTTATTTTTTAATCTCATTGCAATGATTTTGTAAATCATTTCTGTTTAAAGCAATTTTTGGAATGCCTTTATAAAATGTGCTATATGAATGAACCTGTCTTGCCTAGTAAACAAGGCACTTTGGCCATATGCTGTTTTTTCATGTATTTTATGATGTGTTTTTTCTCCCAAGCCAAACAGGCAGGCAGAGACTTCACCTATTTGTTTGTGGTGCTTATTGGACTTGGAGTCACAGGTGAAGTGATATGTGTTTGATTTCTGTGTGCTACAGACAGCCAATTGCTAAAGTCATCATAATGAAAGAATTCAATTTAAAAGCTTTTTCTACAAAGGTTCCATGAGTATGTGAATGTTTAACAGTGTAATGAATCAACATTTTTCATCTCTTAGGTGGACTGCTTTATGTGGTCTTTCAAGAGCTTTTTTCCTCATCAAGTCCAAGCAAAATCTATGGAAAAGCTTTTGAGAAGTGCAGATCTCACCCAGAGGTTAGCAAGTGGTGATTTACTTCTTCCAGAATTTCAGATACACACATTTGTTAAATGCATAAATTATTATGATGTTTATGCTTTATGAAATGTAAAGATAATTGGAGTTTTTGGAGAACCTATTAAAGGCTATGGAGAGACCAGTCGACGTGGCAGAAGGCAACAAGTGAGGTACAATTTGTAATATCCCAGAATACAAACATTTTCTGTTACACGTATCTTCCATGCCGTATGCTAAACAAGATTTTACCTTTAGTCATGTTGAGTATATGAAGGATGGACTCAAACACATGCGACTAAAATTTTACATTGAGGGATCTGAGCCAGGCCTACGGGGAACTGTTCATTTAGAGTCAAAGGAGGTACAAAATGTTTATATATGTTTATATCAGTGCCATTATACACAATGTTTGGTGTTTTAATGTATCAGTTGTTGTTTTTTTGTCTGACAGAATCCAGAGACAGGAAAGTATGAATTCCGATATATTTTTGTTGACATAGACACATACCCCAGAAGGACAATCGTCATTGAAGACAACAGATAAGATTGAATACACGTGTATTCGAAATTTTAATGACAGATGTTCAAACTTGTATTAATAACTTTGATAATAGAACTTAATGTGTGTCATTACCTGGACTAATCACGCTTGAAATTGTCATGCCTGATTTTTTTGTTTTGCTTATCACACCATGTAGATTAATCTGTGGAAAAGCTAAATTGTAAATCTACAAATCAAGAGTTTTGGATATTGTGGTGCTAGTATTAAAAATTTTGTATCTTGTATATGGATTTGCATGTTTATAAAATCTATAGTTTGAAATGAAGTTTGAGAACAAAAGATACTTAAAAAATAAATTAAATTCAAACCAATGTTAATAAATAAATTTAATGCTTTTGTTGAAAGTTGTCTATGAGTTGTGTTCTTTGGAATAGCCAATAAATATATAACATAAAAACTCCAATAATATTTTTATCTTTCGCCCGGTAGGCGGCGTTTTGTTGTTATTTATGAACCATTGTCAAACCTCCCCTAAAAGACGTTAATACAAATTTTACCCAGCACCACATCTAAAATTATAAACACATATCATGCATGTAAACATTTAAATAATTTAATAAGCGCAATAAAATAAACGTAACTGACATGTACACGCAACATGACTTTTATTTTGACGGATTTTTTTCCCATTATACCACGGAACTACAGACGCCTTACGAGACAACAGAAGAACTACAACAAAACCCCTCCGTTCGCTCATGGAAAAAACACAGCAGCGGAGCCTTTTCTCGGAAACATTTGAATCTTTCATATGTTAAAATTTACTAACAGGAGAAGAACATCCAGATTATAAACAGAAAGTGACGGACAAACTCAGAAAATTTGTGTGTAACTCGGTTTTATTTGATGTAGGTAAATTTAATTTCTAGCCCGTCAGCCAAGCGACTTCCTATCCAGTCTATGAGCTACAGATGCTGTGCTAGCTGTTTAAAACTGGAGTATAATCTTACTTGGAACGCTTTAAAAAGGTAAGAAACTCTTGAAAATGACTGATAAATAAACACAAACGTGACTAAAACTTAAGACGTGGGATTATTGTGCATTAGCTCTCTAGTTTGTCAACAAACTAGAGAGCTAGTTTGTTGATGTGCCCTATGTTTACATAAATAAACTTGTGGTTTATTGTTGATATATTACGGGGGGGAAACCCAAACCTTTATATTACAATATATTTTAAAAAATTATAAAATGGGTGAATTTAAGAATCTTACTTTCATTTTAAAATAAGAAAAAATGCCACAGTAGTTATTTATGCGTGAATCAGATGCTGTCTGTAATCAGATATATTATAATTATGCATAAATCAAGGTTACCTGCATATAAAATGACACCTGCTGCTCTTTTCAAATGTTATTATTGGGTCTTATTTCAGTTTTGCAGCTTGGAAGCTGATTATGATCATTGATACCAACTGGTGAGAATCATGGAGCTGTACTGGTACATGTAAGTTTTGGAGGTTTTGGTTGTTGTTTTTTGTTTGTTTGGTTGAGTTTGTAAATTTTTGTTTCAAAATTATTAGCTGCAAATGTTTTATGGAATTGGTTATGTAAGACACTAAACAAATCAGGCTTGTCTTTTCTTGTTAATGTTTTGAATTTCTACATAGACTCATAGTAACTTTCATTCTATCCTGCTGTGTTGTATTTGTGTCAGAAAGATGATTTAAGCGTGTTCTCCATTTTGTTTCAGAGTCGTCATAATATTTATAATGATTAAGATCTTCTTCTACATCTGCTGGTACCGTTCGAGGCAAAGACAGCTGGCCGCGTACCTCAGCAATCCTCGTAATGCACAGATCGTCATTGTGGGAGGAAGAGCATACCTGCATCAAGTCTGTGAAAGACAGAATGTGAGCCTCTGCCCAATCAAATCCCTTGTTTTTTTCAGGGTGTGGCCATCTTGAGTCATTAGGTGCTTATCTAATTGCTCCTTTAAAAGCCTGAAATCGTTTAGCTTCCTAACAACAAGACAAAAAAACTAGATTGGTGTATTTCTCGTATGTGAGTTTTAAAGTGTCAGTTTAAAAAAAATTTGACTAGTAAATGAGAGTGAGATTGTTAGGCTGAGAGGCAAATGGCTTTTCTCCAATGTCAGGTTGTGAGTGATAGAATAGTTTAACCAAAACATTGTTATCATTGTCTCACACTAATGTCATTCTAAACCAACGTGGCCTATTTGAAATGTTGACGAATATGTGTCCCACACAATCCGTGTAATGAATGTAAGTAGGTTTTGGGGCTGTCAAGCTATAAACATGACATTTATGACACAAAGCATTAATATGGCAGTGTTTCAGTCGCATGGCCTTGAACTAGTTTTATGAAACTTATTTATTTGGAGCTTGGCAATCCAGATTTTTATTGCCTCTTTCATTTATGCAAATATTTAGTTAGTACATTTACAATCAACATTTCTGTTAGTTTAAAATATTAAATGAAGTTTATGTCTGTTTATCTATGGTCTGTTACTGAGCAAAAGAAATATGCTTTTGCTCACAGGTTACAGGTTTGGTTGGCTTTTAGACTGGCTTTGTTTTACTTTGGTAAATGTGCTGTTTACATACTCGCAAGTTCAGAAACCGTTTGAACTGTTTAGACGAACTTCCACTTTGACTGTTTCACAACACAAATTTTGACCCGGGTGTCCTGCATTTTTTTAAACTCGTGATGTGAAAAGTTTCACTCTGAAAGCTCAAAGCAACAACGAGGACATGTTAAACCAAACTGAGGGCAGAAGTGGCAGGTCTCTGTTGAGTGTGATTTGCACAGGCTTCTAAATGTGTGAGCTCTTCTGTTTTGGAGAATCGTTTTACTTGTTGGTGCCCGGCACTTGTCAAATCTGACTGGTGTCTGTGAAAAAGCTTAAAGAAGCCAAGAGAAGAGTGGGGCGCAAAGCTGAGGGCCGTGACAGTGCTGACAAAACCTTTTAGGAATGCAGTTGTGTTTTTTGGCAGGTTGACTAAAGCTTATTCACTCATACAGTCAGGTTGTTGTATCTTTGACTGTAAGATTTCTCTTTAGGAATCTGATGTGTGGAAGGCGTTCTGTCTGTAGCTCTGGATCATGTTGAAGCTCGTAACAAAATCTCGTAAATTGTATCATATTGAGTTTTATTCATTCAAAGCATTTGGAATGAATCCGTAGCACAAGCATTGACTGTAAGAAAAAGCTTTGAGGAAAAACAGGTTTTGTTTTTGGACTAACATCTGTTTTACCTATACTATTGTAAGCCTTATTTTATACATTATACATTTTCTATACAAATCTTTCTCGTTGCATTACTTTTGCTTTTCAGACTGTTTTTTATTTGCTATGGGTCCATGTTCTAGATTGTCAGATATTTATTGAAGTTGTTTTTTATCTTCAGAAGCACAAACATCCGTATATTTTTAGAAACGCAAACTAGCTCTAGCCCTCCACGCAGGAAATGCCCCCAGTGTGACAACAAACAGTTCAGATAAGTCATAAACATTTGGACATCATGCATAGTTGTATTTATTAGAGCAGTTTTGTTGTTTGTTTTGCTTTATAAGGTTACTTGTTGGAGTGAACAGTGAGTTACAGCTTGCTGATAAGCAGCTTGCTAACTTTTTCTAAATACGTCCCTCATCATCCACTGGTGGGACAAACAGATAGTCCCACCCCAAACTCATGCTATTTGCTAAGCCAGTGTTGCAGTGGTGGATGAGATAAGATGGTTAAACACAAATGTTTTGATAGTGCCACAGAACCAGTGTTTATGAGTTTGGGGGTAATCTAAAAATAGCTTTCTGATATTTTGGATATTATACTGCGAAAGGAGGAAGGCTTTTAATATCCAGAACCAAAAACGTTTCACACTTCCATCATTAAAACGTTTCCAGAATAACAAGAGTCAAACCAGACAGATCTGCACAAAGGGTTGTGTAATTCCAGCACTTTAAAGTAGCCATCACGAGCCCTGTCCATTTTTGGCTTCACTACTGCGTTTATTTAAAGCGTTCTTTAAGAGAATTACTCAACCTCAGATGCTTCCTGTTGGTTGCACTGTTACCTAAGTGTACGACATGTTTGATTGCTTTCTGATTGTGGGTGTTTCACACCAACTGCTGTTTCGCTCCACAGACATCAATCTGGCCCAGCTGGTACGGCGTTCAGGACGACGGCTCGGTGGGTGAACCCTCTGCCTCCCTGCCACCATCATCATCGCTGTCTCATCTGGACATGCCTCCACCGTATGAGGCCGTGTCTGGAGGTAAGACTGACTCACTGTACAAATACACCACAGTTTGCATTTAAATCAGAATGGTTTATATTCAGATTATTAAGAAAACTCTTAATCAGAATGTGGAATGTTTTAAGGTGCGTTTTGGTTGAGGTGAAATTATACGTTTATCTGTTATAGCCATAGTAGATTTTTTACTGTTCATAGTAGATTTTTTACTGATCAGACTGTGAATGTCTTAAAGAACAGATTTAGTCTGGAACCAGCCTGTAGTCTGCACCTGTAGTCTGCATCTTTCCTGTAGTTCAACTGATGGAGTATGCCGCTAGCAACACCAGGGTCATGAGTTTGAATCCTAAAGAATGCACATAGCTATTAAACATATAGGCTGCGGTCACTGTAAGTCATTGAAAGCGCTCGCCAGATGTATTAATGTAAATGTAAATCATCTTTTAAAATACTTTTCCATATGGCTGCTCACTGCATAGCCAGAATGTAAATGATTAACCGTTTGTTGAACTATGAGCTCTTGCAGACAAATACTCTCTCAGTGTGACAATCTATGTTCACCCCTAAAACCAACTCATGATATATTTCATAACACTTGCTTTGCTTAGAAGAAAAGCTTTTATCAGTCAACAAAAATATTATATATAAGACAAACTCGTAGAATAAAAGCCAGAACACACCAAGTGTGGTAGGATGAGGTACTTTAGCAACATGCTAACATCAAACTCTATTGAAATCAATTGTGCAGAGCACTATTAGCATTGAGCGCTAGTTTGCTTTGTCTCCAGGGAAAGTGGATTTTTATGCTTCCTCTCACACTGCGGTGCGCTGTGTAAATGGTTAACAGGGACAATTTTATGATAAGAGGAAGCAACAGTTGGAGTGTGGGCCTGCAAAAAATTAAGCCATCTCAAATTAGCCAATGACCAATGTCTCTTAATTGGCAGGTTTCATAACTGACATACGCAGAAGGACGTTTATATGCACCAGCTGCCTGATTTTGACATTAACACGTGGAAAAGACTTCCATGAATTTGGCAATGAGAGCTCTGTGCATTAGGTTTGCTGCACACTGATTGTTCATTCAGGAGAAGAGAGAAATGTTGTGGTCTTGTGTGGATTGGCAGCAAACAGCAGATTCTGGCTGAAGGCACTTGTTCTTCTGTATCATGTTGTAGCTTCCATCCTTTTCTTGATATTTTTGTGCTTTAAGTATTTTAACACTTTTGTTTTTTGCAGAGCTCTGTTTCAGGAAGTCTTTGTGTGAGTTTCTGAAAGGAGATTTTACATTTCCTCAAAATTTGCTTTAATATAATGCACTTTAATATTAAAGCTGTACATTTTTGTACAATGCATCAAAACTGAGTACAATACAGCATGTTTGCTTTATCTTAATTCTACAATAAACATTTTTAATTCAGTGCCACCTACTTGTTAGAAGGCATCTGTAGATATACTTGTTGGACTTTCTTCTTACTATCAGTGACTTGATGCAGATGGTCAAAAACTCTCTGATATGGCAATCACATAATTATCCCTCAGCTTGTCACATTCATCCACACAGTATTTACATCCACAGATAGAAAGCTCAAGTGTTATGTTGTGCAGCTTTAACTAGATCCCAGGAGCCTTAGGACCCACACAGGGCCCCTGGAGCTCTATTCTGTGGTTTAGTACACTGCCCTATGTGAAAGAGCCCACCCTCCATCTCTGGTTTAGGTTGCTGTGTTGCAGTTGCTATTGATAAGGTTTTTAAGGTGCTTTTTAGGCGATTGCTCACCCCATATGAAAAGAGCCTACCTCCAAGCCTTTGTGATGTTCTCGTCTCTAGATATGATCCATCTGGTCCCTTTTCCAGTTTTATTCCTGGTTTATTTCCCGTCAGGGCTTGGAAAAGTAATAGCACATCTTTTCTCAATAAGCTGTTCATTTGACTTGTTGTTTATGTCTGTAGCACAAACAGTCTGGGATTTATGCGCTGACGTTCTGGGCAGAGAAATAATGGAAGACAATAATAAGTATAAGAAAAAATGGTTTTTATATTGGCTTGGTTGTGTTTATTGGTTTTGTGAATATGAACAGCTGATTGGCATCTAACATAACAGTGGGTTAAAACACGTGCCTTTGACCTTTTAATTGCTGCCAATCTTATGGAAAGAGGAATTGTGAAGTTTTAAGTTCCGACTTTGGCAACCCACAGCGCTGCACATTTTCTCTGTCTTCCTTATTTGAGGCACCCAGTTCAGTTTATAGAGCTGTTCTTATAAGCCCATGATCTGAATCTGGTGTGCTAAATAAGGCAGACCTTCAAAATGTGCACTGCTGTTTGTCTCAAAGACTGAAATTGATATCCACTGACCTAGAGCAACGGCCTTTTGCAGTTTACAGTCTTTGATCTGTACACAATGTGTTTTTAGGCCGTGCCTCATCTAAATAAATATTTTCCTTAATTTGATTTCGCTGTGCTGCTTTAAAAGGACAAATATGTTTTGTTGACGTTCTTGATAGCTGCTTTTTTACTAAAGTAAATTGCAAGACATACGAGATGTTTCACATATTGTGTGAATAATGTTAGGTGAGAATATCAGGAACTAGACATCATGCTAAATGTGCTACAACACGTGCTTTTGACACAATAGTGTGTAAGATCAAATCTCCAGAGCAGGATGTGGTTTCTGTGGTGTGACCTTCAGTGAGCAGTCATTACAAGATCCACCAAATGTTTCAGGATTTCGTTTTTTTGATAATTGATGTGAAGCAGTTATGGAAACCCCCCTCCCACCCTCCGCTTTCCCTAGAATCCCCTTCTGTATGTGTAGTTTGTGTTATCTATACATGGTGAAAGACTCACCTGTTCCGTGGAAGTGTTTGGTAATATTTGCTTTTGTTTGAGGCATTGGCCCATGACAGATCATTTGCAATGGCCTGCAGGCTAAAAACAGGATGGAAATTTTATAAGCTTGACCTTGCTATTTAGAAAGCATGTTGCATTGTTGGGTCATTTCAAGGTGTGTTAGTGAGACTCTGGTGATAGCCGAGACTTTGTAGCTAGCTGTTACGCTGAAAAAGCTGAAAATAAAGAGATTTTAACAAGTCGAGTCAAGTGTTATGAGATTTTTTTTGTACGTTTATGCAATCTGTGAGTCCAATAAAGTTGATACAGTCAGAAACACTGATTGTTGTTTACTTTGTACTTTCAGCCTTCTTTTCCATTATCATTGCATTTGTGTCTTCTCTGTTTTATGCAGCCAACGATCTGAAGCCTCCACCGTACAGCGAGTACGCCCAAAACGACGACACCGATGCATCCCTGAGCATCGCCATCCCAGACGGCAACGATTCTAGCGCAATTAGCGATGCTCCGCCCCCCTACACGCCCAGTGCCATCTCTCCAGCCAATCAGCAGGCAGACAACCACAGTCAATCACAGTCTGAGGGACGGTCAAGTTAGGCATCTCACTGATATATAACCAAGGGCTAAGCACCAGCTTTTAGGCCCTCCCCAGGTCGTTTTTTTCCCATCTGAACTCAGTTTCCTTACAAGCCACTTTGAAATTATCACAAAAACTATACAAAAATAAAAAAATGAACGTTTCACAAGGATCTTGCTGGTTCTCTTACTCAATGAGAGAATTTGGGTAGTGCACAATATGCAGTATAAAGAATAACTGGCTTATTGCCATCTACTGGTGGAGACGAGAACTGCTCCACTCACGCTGGTGAAACCGGTGCTTTTAGTTCACACATGCCTTATGCTCATCCCAGCCAGCACCACGACAGAGCATAGCCATAAAGACACCGCATAATCCAGTTATTTTTAATGTGGAATGGTCATTCTAATGGCTATTTCTTTGCAACAATCCTGGGAACTAATGCTAAGAGCATCAGCACAGCGTTACTGAGTTTATATCGCGTTTAATGTATATAGGCTATTGAGTTGATCAGTGCCAAGCGGCGAACAAGCGCGTTTTGCTTAGACAATGATGTTGACATTTCTTTCTTTTCTTTAAAGTCCCAAAGGGAGAGGTTAAAGTATAGAGGTCTAGCCTCAGGTTTATTTATAACCTCAGTTTATGTGATGACAATAAAAAAAAGCCCTGTGAAGCACTTTTTAATGTGTTGTAATTGCCTTAATTCTGTCTGTTGGTAAGTGTCCAATTTTCATGACTCAACCGGAGCCGGTGCGGCTAGTGTGGCTAATGGTTATGACTCGTGTAAATGTGCAGCAGTCATACTCTGTGTCGTATCGCTTATCAGGTTAACTGTAACCCACCGATGCATTCGAGATCACAGTGCCCTTATTAACTAGTTCCGCTAAACTGAACTATAACTCTTCTGTGCGTGTGTTAAGTGTGATAAATCCAAACAGAACTTCCTCGTGAAAATGTTGACGTGCTTTGGTGAGCGCATGACGTCATCTCTGTGCAGTCGTCTATATACCAGGTTCACATAACGGGATCAGTAATTTTTTGTATTAAAAAAGTCCACATGAAAGGGTGTAATGTACGTGTGCTTTTAGAAAATGTGTGTATAGTTATTTTTCCCTCCGTCCTTCCACCTTCACTATATAATTTCATTTAATCATTTGATTTAAATTGCTAATCCTGCGACATGTATTATCTCATTTAAACTGAAGTACTGTATATGCTATTTTTGTATTTATGGAAAAACCCTTTGAATCTCTTTGCAAAATAAAGCTGGGTGAAATGTCTGAAATATTGAATTTCTTTATCACTAACAAACTGGGTGGACACATTTCATTTACTAATTTGTTTGTGACATCAATTAAATGTGCCAAAAGACTCAACGTTCAAGGTAAAGTTTGTTATTACAAATACTACTTTCTGTTAATTGGTCACAATGGAAATCTTTAGAAAATGCAAGGTAAAGTTTAGTGCATTGTATTTTACCAGGTCGGTGCTCTCTACTGAATACAAAACAAATGCAGCCATAGAATAATGTAGGAAGAACATTTTTTTTTATAGAGAAAAACAGTATGCTTAAAAAAAAGGCTATTTGGCACATTGTCCTGTAGGAGCTGCATTCTCGGACACCACAAGGGGGCAGTAGTACATTATTCTTCAGCTTAATTTGTCACAGTTTTCAAGTTCTCAGCATCTTTATAATAAGTCGCCTTTCCGTTCTTTATTTGTAACAGCTCGCTGTGTATTACATATTTCCATATTCATAACCCTGCAGAGCCAATGCCCTCTGCGCTGCGCTTCCTACTCTTGTGTGGGCTGATAGAATCTCTTGTCAAAACAGTAAAGTGGGCGGCTCCTGGC
>JAZGTK010000809.1:31075-51755 GCA_036877625.1 Ambastaia sidthimunki
TCTCTCTCTCTCTCTCTCTCTCTCTCTCTCTCTCTCTCTCTCTCTCTCTCTCTCTCTCTCTCTCTCTCTCTCTCTCTCTCTCTCTCTCTCTCTCTCTCTCAAGTATTGAGTATCAAGTATTCATTAGGATTATCGGATGAGCAGAAAATGTCATGTCAGAAATATTCTTCTGTGAGCAGTTCTTTATCAGGGTATAAACCAGATTTAAGCTGTTGTCTGAGCTGAATCGTCTGGAACGGCTGGTGTTTAATTGCTGCTTTGACAGCAGCAGTACGAAGGTAAACATGATAAAAGTTACTGCAAATATTAATCCTGTACTTTACAATTATATCATAATAACTCAAGTATAACTAAAATATAATTGTTTTATTAGATTTTATAGAACCATTTAACATATCAGTAAAAATTATTTAACTATGATTTGAGACATTTTATATCAAATATATAAGTGATGTCTCTGTGCTCAGAAATGAAGTCTAAAAGATTAAAGACCACAACTGAAATGCTTCTGTTTTGCATTTTATTATTTACATTTTACTATTCAATGCACATTTCAAATGGTTGAACTTTAAAATGTATGTACATTTCTTGATATTTGGTCCATCTTTCACTTGAATCACAGCATGAGCTCAACCTTGCATAGACTTGCAAGTTTGGGCAAAACCTGGTGATCTGTGTTACCCAGCATGTTCTGGAAAAGTTTTGAGGAGCAGTTTGTGGAAATCTGACTTTCTGCACAAAGGTGTTACCACAGTCAGGGCCTCAAATTGACTTTGTTTGATTAGTGACCTGTAAATAGTTCAGAAGTTTATCCTTTAGTCACCTTGTATCATAATGTTTAGCTTTCTTTTCCTGTTTAAATGCAGCTTTCAAATACCAGATTGCTCTCAGACTTTAGGACCCCATTGTACTGCAAGCGTCATGTTATGAGAACTTGGACATGGCTGGCGGATCTGCTGTAGCTAGCCAAGACAACACATCCGTCTCCTAAATGTGTTGATTCCTGATAGCCCAGAGTGCACCTGTGAGCGCAGGAAGTTGTGATGTCATATTAGACAGGAACATCAGTCAGGATGTTTTGGTTGTGCCACTGATGTCACAATTTGTCCAATGATATATAGCTGTACTGTCATCTTAAGATCTTTAAGAACCGGCCTTTTGACCACAATCTAACACAGTTTAAACACCCAGCGTAACTATGAAATATGCATATATTGTAATTATAGCATCCCATAGAAAAGTGGCTTTGTCTTTGTTATTAAGGACACGTCCATTATGATCTTGTGTGTAGTTTTTTAATTATGAATCATTCCACGCAAGATGTTCTGTGGGCGAGCACTTCCTGCTGTCTAAAGACCTCTGTTATTATTGTGAGCGAGTACAGTTTACAGGCTGAATATTTTTGCTCAGAATGTTTAAGCAGAAAGAGACAGCGTTGTTTACATCATGGATGATTCCTCTGTTGATAACAGAATAACTCAGATGAGGCTGGTTATTGGATGATGGTTGTGAAAACAGTGGCAACGTTGGCTCTTTTGTCAGCACTGAAAAACGAAATGTTTTGTGCCAGAGATCCTTCAAAACTGCTGGCTCACTGATGTCCTAAACATCATGACAGCCAAGTGTAATTCATAAGTACAGAACAATTTAATCTTGTCTTTTTTAATTACATTGAAGACAGGACAAAGTCATTCAAGGTCAGAAGCTTGTGTCTGACCTAAAGTATTAAGAGGCAGAGGCAATATTTGCCTGCTGCAGTGATTTATTGTCATGCGTTAATATTTTTATTAATATTTTACATAAATTACAGGGAAGGTTTGCCCAAATGGAAAATTGTCACCCCAGCAGGTGGATTTCTAACTTATGGCAAGGCTCATGGTGATATCAAACTCTTTTTAAATTAGCTCTACTAATGAGCTGCACCACAGAGCAACTATAAAAAAGTCTTTAGCATTGCAGTTTCAGATTTAGGCAAACCTGAAGTTAAACCACAGTGTTATGTTAACATCACATTAACATTTTGGTGACAGTATGTTAATGTTATGGGAATGTTATGCTAACGTTATGTTTGTTATGTTAGCCCATGAGCTCATAACCTGCTTGTTTGCATGCATATGTCTGTCTGTGTGTCTGTGAATGTGTGCCATGCTAATCTCTTGTCTGGCTCATTGACACAGCCTCAGATAAACAGCAGCCCCTAGTTTCTTATTACCACCGGAATATCCTTTGTTCCACTACATTAATTGAACAAGATTTCCATTTTAATTGCATTGCAATACCCATCTGCCTGTACTTAAAGGTGCCAGGTGTGCTATGTTAAAGACTCATATTTGGAGTCTGGCAGAGGTTATACGCAGTCAGAAGGACCCCCATTATCCATGTCGAAAAAGACATTTTTATGACCTAAACTGTTGCTCTGGAGAATACAGGGTGTGCCTCCAGGCTGCATGTTTGGTCCGCTCCATTGTGAAAACCATCTGTGGTGGAGAGTGTTATCACAGTTCATTTGAACACGCTCTGCTTCTACAACCTCTGATTGGGGCTGAGCTATTAGCTGTGCTTGATCTGTAGTACCTGGCAGCAGTGCCAGTGAGAGAAAGCTATAATGATACTGTACTGTACACGATTACCTAAAACGCTTGATGCAGCACTTATTCATTAGTGTAATTATAACTTGCTTCGCTGGTTATAGCAATATGAAGGAAAGTGTCTGAGTGTTGTTTAGTTGGCAGATGTCCATGCCAACATCTCTCAGCTCTCTTTACACCACTAGAAAGGCTTGGAAATGAGTCACTTCTCCAAACAGTGCGTCTGAATATTAATGGTTAAAATCTGAGCTGGTCAAACAGTCGCTGTCAAGGTAGAATTTCCTTTTTGTAAAACTTATATATAAGTATATTCTTGTCAATTTAACATTTCAACACTCACACTCAAGTTTGCTACTGTTATAATTTTTTAACTAGATTTTCTTTTCTGTTAAAATAGCAAGGAACAATATAGTTTCCATAACTGATAATAACTACCTACTTAAGTAACCTATACATATTTATATAGTAGCACTAGTAATACTAACAAACTGGTATAGCTTGCACAAAGCCCAATTTTGCTCTGTGCCATAATTATTATTAACAACTATTTTTTTTTTTTTTTCAGATGAAACCATCAGTTCTTTGACACCTTCAGCAGAGAGAAACAAGGTTTTAAATGAGCGGTCTATGAAAATAAGAACACCCCGTAACAAACAAAAGAAATTGTAACATGTTGTCATTTTGAAAGATGCTGTTTTTGCTCTTGAAGTCATTGTGGCATAGCTGATAGAAATGAATTAAGTGATAATGTGGTTGTTCATTCAACAGCATTCAGAGAACGAAGAGCAAAATGTATCTGAGAGAGAAAGAAAAATTGACGCCTAAGATTACGCAGGCGTTTAATTAAAATTCCTAATGAAGTTAGATGTGAGGAAAAGGAACTCGGAAACATGTCGGGTCGGACTTGCAACCTCATAGGAGCCTCACTACATATTATATTTTCATGTGAGATTTCAACCTTTATTTTTTAAATACTTAATGACTATCAGCCTTTGTAAAAATTATTTTTGTGCCAAAACTTTCTTTAAAACTTCAGGATAATGCTGTTGTTGTTTTTGATCTTAGTTCTGTTTATCTCTGTTTCGCAAACACAATTTGAGGTAAACGCTACCTCAAAAACAGACCCCATCACAATGCTCCACCAGAGTACACCAAACCAATGTGGAAGAAATTTTATCCTTTGAAAATCACTTTGTGGAACGGCTTCTTCGGTTGCATGAAAAGGCAACATTATCGCTCTTATTTCTTTCACTGGAGTGAGACAATGTGCTTTATTCTATTACAAGCTAAACCCAATTCTATGCTTCACAGATGACAGACGTAGAGCAGATGATAGAATGGTAGTGCGAGAGCTTGCAGTGTTAACACAAACCCTCTGATCCTAGATATTATGATGATTTGTGAAAACCCTTCTTTAACCTGCAACGTGTCTCACTGCAGAATCTGAATACAGTTCCACAAAAAATCTCAAATAAATTGTAGAATTTAAATAGCTACTTACTATTTTTCAGTATAACCAAGCTTGAACTTTGAATGCATCTTGAACTTCGAATGCATCTTGAACTTCGAATGCACATGCCCTTAATGTCCACTCTACTGTAAACATTGGTAAGCATCTCTGTCATCTTTGTACTGTATTAATGCTCATTTGTAGTACATTTGAATTTGCTGAGACTAGTTCAAATAGTTCAATTTGTTTCAGAAATGAATTGGTTTTTAAAACCATCCTGAAGGTACAAACTTTATAACATCAGTATAAAAATGAAAGTGTGTTTTATATTTGCATTATTGTCTTGTATAGGGATGTTGTATTTAATGTGCCCAGTTCAGAAGCCTGAAACAACACATGCAGTCAATATTTTGACAAGCTCAAACAAGAAAATTGTCAAACAGACATGAGAGAAGACAACCCGCCCTCTTTGTCTTAAACTTTTTCTCAAAGAACTTGTCCATGACAAACTTAACTTCATACCAGCCCCATTTGCTTCTTTTTTCTTGACCCCTGCCAGTCTCGGCGACTAATTAAAATTAATTAACTTGTCTGGTATGTGCCTAAAACCAATTATCTCAATATAAACTTGCTTGTCAGCAAAGAATTTTCGACAGCTTGTTAAGATGCAGTGGTCTCTGCTAAGGACGTGAGGGATGATGGATGTTTACCTGCGCTGAGGTGGGCAATTATTCATTTGAAACTAAATTGCAACAACTTTAATTGCAACATTACGATTAGCGAAGACCGCGGCAACATGATCAAAGTCTCTGAAATGATAATTATGAATGTGGCGGTTTAGGAAGGAGGAGTCATGATGGTCTTTTGAATAAAATTTACATGGTAATTTAAAAACAAATATTTAGTGAATGCAGCATGGGTTTAAGTTTGGAACTTAAAACATTTAGTTATTTATTTTCTGTAATGCTGCTTTGAATTATTGTGCATTGGGAAAATCACTATACAAATACATTTGAACTGAATACTCTATGACAGGCTAAATTGTCATTATCTTAAATTGCTCAATGCACAATGAATGATTGACCTGTAATTCTCATAATGACTAGCTTTAGTTTATTTAGGTTTGAGGTGAGAAGGTTGTGATTGAGGGCTGTGACGTTATAACCTTGAAAGGCCTCAGTGTGGCATGCAGGGCAGTTCTCTGAAACATGAGATCTCCATATGGTAAAGAAATAGCAACTGATCTGAGCAGAAATCCAGTTAATGTATTATATTGGTTCTAGTTTCCACAATATTCGTTTTTGGCCCCTATTGAACATTTGTTTTATGGGCCCCACAGCGAGCTAAAAATAATGTAACTTAATATTTGTTAATTTCCTTAGAGATGTGAACCTCATGTTTATTTCGGTGTGTAATATCCACACATTCACCAACAGTTTTTTAATACTTAAACACTTTGAATAGCCACTTAAGCTGCTAATATTAATTTAATGTTTCTAAATTCATTTTAAAACTGAAGGTGAACTTAAGTCATTATTCCCTGTTATTGCCCATGTCCTGAAACTCAGAGACATAAATTCCCGGTCATACTTTTAAAATAAGAAACTGTTTTAATCCTATCCATCATGTCCTGAAGCAGGTTCGACAGTAACATATAGTCTGCAAGTATTTCAACTTTCCAAGGCTTCAAAAAAAGCTGCAATAGGTTGATACAGAGACCAAAAAAACCCCAAATATCTCTCTTTCCCTCTCTAAGCATTACTCCAGAAGCTTCTCATATAGGGGTCAATGGTTCTAACACAGCCAGTCTGCTTCCAACCTATCAGAGCAGGAGAAACACCTGGAAAATCACCTGACCAAGGGACCATTCACTACGCCCCAGCGAGCCCCACGCAGGTACACAGAGGTGAATGATGTCTGATGGACTTCATAGTTGGGCAGCTTCACATCCTCTTTCATGGTACCTTGAGTGGCCCCAGGGACCCCTGTCAGTTATGATGGAATCACTGCTGAGGTAGTTGTTTAGTGCTGTGCTTTCTTTCTGTTTTAATGCTCCTATTGGGGGCCGAGCTTGACAAACGTTTGTTTGGTGATGGATGGAATGTTGTGTAACACAAGGCTGGACATGGGCCTGTTGAAAAAGTGGTAACCAGCTTGGGCACTGAGGCTAGACTTTTATACCAGAAGAATGTTAGTTATCCCCTTGCCCTTCTGTAACATGTTTACCGCATTAAAGAACATGCATACTGTAGAACCAGTTGAAGAGGTCTTAACTTTAATAGACAGTTGCTTGGCAACTTAGTCATTTGGACTCTTCAAAGCTTTTATCAGAAGTCTGAACTGATGTAGTATTAAACATAGTTGTCAAGCAATGCAGGACAATCTTTGATTTGTGAGTCTTCTAAAGCCTTGATGTCCTTTTTATGGGTGCCAGATCATCACATAGTCCTCAAGCTCACAATGATTCGATTAGTCTCTTAGGCTACGGTTCTGGTTAATGAAGACAGCAAATAACAGTAGGAGGATTACAGTTTAATTCTACATTTAAACCTGATAAAAACTTTCTCTTGTCGTGACCCAATAACGTTCTGCATTATCTAAATGTAAATGTTATATTTGTACTGCCTTTGAACTTCTCTATGGTGTTTAATTCGACTCAACAGTATGTCATTCATGGAATTTAATAGTCTGGCTTTCATGCAGGCAATTGCACATAATATTGGACCAGCTCTGCCTTTTTCCTCTCTGCATCTCTTTATTACAAGAAGGGCATTGTACCCAAATCATTATAGATTCTAGCACTGGAAAACAGGCCTTTTCCCAAAGCAGAATTGCATCACAGCCAGTACAATTAAATCATTTACACTGTGTAGCAAATAATAAACCTGATGAAGACAATTCCAAATGTAAATATCGTAATTTCCTTTTAAACTGTGGGAAATGGCAATATCAGGATAGTTTTTAAAACACTTATGTATATATTTAGAATACATATGTATATACAATACAGACTAATAAAATGCAGATTACTCTCTCCCTGTGCTATTTTACGAGGTAGTGAGGTAGAGGTTATTTTTTTCCCCAAACATACAATGCAAATTACAAGATCTTTGGGAGAAAATTACACATTTAGAGTGGTAGAATAAAGATCTGTTTTGGCATTATTTGGTTAATAGCTTGGGCTTTTGCTTGCCTTTGAACGAATTTGCATTTCTCTCATTAACAAATTCAACAAATTTAGTCAATCCATTATATTGAACTTTCCCCAGCTATTTAATTCAATTTCTAAGCCGTTCTTCACCGCAGACATACAGTATGTGAACAAAATACTGATGCTTAATGTCAATAGGGTAACACTTTAAATTACCTTGTCTATATTCACTTTACATATTATAATTAATAATTACAATAAAATAATGTGCAAATTTAAGAAACTTGCGTGACCAAACATACTGTATCTTCGGTCAAGCAGAAAATGAACTTTTTAAAAAGCGATCAGAAAACAAAGTTAATAAAGGCTACGCGACTTGATTCATTAATTCTAAAGAACGCGCTAGTGTTGCCGCGTCGCCTCGCGTCGCGTCGCTGACAGAATAGACACGGGGGCGCTCGCTCTCAGCGCCTTTCACATATTGTGTCGCTCTCTGACCGGAGCGCTTCACACAAACTGCCCAAGTCTTTCTCCGCCAGTGAGTTGGATTGCGCAGGTATGGTGTGCGTCTTCAGCCGCTTAGCTCCGTCTTATGGAAAAGTAGTGAGTCGTTGTTTCAGAGCGGGTGTTTGTTTTGCGTTTCTTGTGTGAATCGTCTCTCTTAGATCAGGTCTAGAGGAGGAGGTTGAGTTCAGAGAAACCTGCGCTCATACGGACTAACTCCACCGCCGTTGCGGACTGTAGAGATACTGGATTACCGCACATTTACCAGCCCTGTTACATATATTTTACTGAACTCACTGACCCGTCGCTTCTTCTCATCTAGATGAACAGGAGAAATTTTGTGGGACTTTTGGTAAGTGACTAGTTTCTTATGTTTTTCTCCTTTGCATGACTTTTGGAAATGTCAACACACGACAAGGTATTTAAATAAGCGAAAAGGAAAATTAAAGCTATTTGTGCGATGTCATAAACCCTTATGAAACAATTTCTCTTTTTTTTTTTTTTTTTATTAAAATTACAGTGATTTCGTGTTTTTTATGACTTTTGCCACGCTGATTTTTTAAGCATTAGTTCTGCTTAAGACATAATATTCCGCATGGAATATTCCACATACAGTTACTATCGCAGTTAAAACATCACGACTATGTGATATATCATTTGAAATATCACGACAACTTCTTATTCACCCCACATATAACCTTTGTTTTTAACGCGGAAAATATGGTCGAAATTGTTTTTAACACAAATATTTGTTTTATGTGTGTGGAACAACTTTTGCCAGTGAATAATACACCGCATGGTGGTGCTGCATCAGAGTACATTTACAGTGTTTTACTGAGATAGACCATTTCAAAGCTTTTTACATCTTAACCATCGCGCTGGTTGATTGACACATTGTGATTATTAATCTACGCTTTGTTATTACAGATAATATTTCGCTTTCAAAACTTGCCACCAGACAAAAATAAGGATGGTTTTCTTTCTGTGGCCGTTTGTATTATTTGTTTGAACAGTACATTGATGTTTTAAATTAAAACAGCCACTAGTTGTTCTATACTGTATAAACTTTCCTGTCTGCCTCCAAATAAGTAATTGAATTTCAGCATTTTGACCTCTGCAGTGAGTCCAAATGATGTTCCACTACCAGCAAACACATCAGATCTTATTTAATGCAAAAGAGAACATGTCAGGTCATTAAGCATAATGGCCTCCATTTTAGACATAGTCACTCAAATGTGCAGCAATTGTCAGAAATCATATTTTGTAGTCATTTGCTAAAAGGGGCAAAATTACCATTTAAAACAGTTTGGGCAGCAAATGCATTTGCTTAATGACTCTGAACACTTTCAGCATTCTTGAAATAGTGGCTCACCTGTAGAGCTGTGGCTTTCAGGAGGGGTCCAAAGAGCTCTAACATTATGCATTTTACCCATGCATTAAAAAACACATTGTCCAACTGAGTATATATTGACATTCAGAACCAGAAAGATTGCCACCCTCATTTTAGTATTAAAAATATATATTTTTTAATTTATCGTGTATCGTGTAATAAATCGTGTATCACCAGAACACTTCTGGAAAAACATGACCCTAGTCCAGATGGTTAAATTACTTCTAGATCATAGTACCACGAGTCCTCAGAGTTCATTCTTCTGGAGTGACACAGTCCTTAAGGTCCCACAGGACAAGCAGCTCGAGTATGTAAAGAAAAAAGTGCTGAATTCTAAAAGAGTATGATGAGATTCCTTTAGGCAATGAGACTGGTTCAAATTACTGAATCTCAGTGGACATGCTAAAACAAAAAAAAAGAAGGAAAAAAAAGGCTCAGGTCATTGATTTGACCTAAACTGTCTTTATTTCCTAAAAAGTTATTTTTAGTTTAGTTTACATGTAAATAGCAGATTTATAGTTGCAATTATATAACTGTAATTGAATACAGTTATGTATACAGACTCGCATATTCCATCCATTGTTCCGTACAAAAAACACACTCATTTTTCAAATGCCTTCCGGGCATCTTTAGTTATTTGAGGAGCAACAGGGGAATTCCACTGTATCTGTACCTGTAACCCAAGTTATTAGGCAGCCACTGCCCTACATGAAATATCAAGACACAACCTGCTATTGTAAAGTTGTTAGTAGGCTGTCTGTCTCCAGCACTAACCCAGACAGTCTCCCTCTCCTCATTCACTAACCCAGCTGTTCTTCTGACCTCACCAGTTCTGATTAACAAAACCAAACTGTATTTTAAATTCTAATACACTTTAAGCAAAATTGTTTGTATTTATTTAATTTATGTAAATTGTTGTATTTATCTAAGATTATCACACACTTGTTGTGTCAGTCTTGTAGTGCTTTTCCATTATTTTTGAGTGGTTTATGTATTTGCCTTTTCTGTCCCTCTGATCCAAATACAGATTGAGCCCACAGTGGTGATGCCATGAAACTGATCAGAAAACAGTTTTAGAAGGAGATTAGGGCACTGACTGTCACTTTATTGCCCTTGTAGAGTAATCAGGCTTGAGGAACAGCTGGCTTAAAGGGCATACGGGTCGAGGCTAATGATGCGCTAACTTATTCAAGTGTGTGACCCTATCTACCACATCAGTCTGAGAGTGGATGGTTCCCGTGGTTACATAAAACACAACCTTAATGGCAGATCAGCAACGTCCATCAGGCAACAATGGAAGTCATTGAGGAAAGTGTGTAACATGAGACATAATTGTCACCTGTAAAGGTTTATTGATGTTGCCATAGTTACAGAAGAGAAATAGATAAACTTGTTGTGTGAAAGCATGAGCTGTTACATCAGAACCAGGTGAACTGAGGTTGGTTTGATATGGTAACAAGTCTTTGTTATCAACACTGATTGTGTTACTGTATGACTGAAAATCAAATTCTTGCTCTTGATGTTGATTGTTCTTATTGCTGTAAGTTAGTTTTTGTAAAGATTTATTTGTTGCTTTCTCATGGCTATAAAAATAATTCATTATTCATATCTCTTTCATTTCAAAAATGCCCAAACAGTGGAATTTGAGCTTTTTTAAAGGTTGATTTAAGGTTGTTAATTAAAAACCATTTAGATATAAATGAAGTAACCCTCATAAAATAAGAAAAACTATTTTTTAAAAACTTTCTTCATTATTTCTTCAGTAATGGATAAATGTTGCTGCACTCATAATCCACAGAAAACATTATCATGCTAGCAATCGATTCAATCTACAGGGTTGCCAGATTGAAACATGACTAAAGTAATGCAGACTGCTTTGAACTGCCTCTGTACATGAGATGGATGCCAGTGCTTTCAAAATGATGTTTTTTTATATTTGTTGCACAAAGGCAAGTGTGAGAGAGTTCTTTAATGGCCTGCGCTTCACAGGAAACAATAATATGTCCACATGTCAGTGGATATTAGCACCATCTCTCCAGGCCGGCTGATATGTTTACATAGTCCTAAAACCACAAAACCTCATTACCATGCTTTCACTGTCAGTTGAACCGCAATCCGTACGCTGACAAATCCCCTTAGTCTCTGTATATCTGCTGTGCTTGCATGAAAGACTTCTTTCTTTTAGCAAATTTAAAATAAGGACGCAGGTTTTCACCATCACTCACAGAGCAGGTCGACTTTATAACCCTGTCAGAACTTCTGTTGTTATTTTAAGGAAAGTCTTGGACAGCATCCTGTTTATATTTAAAACACTGGATCTTATGTTCTATAAGTAAAAAATGAGAAAGAACCAAAAAAGCAAAGCTTCTTTTCAGCCATTTGTTCTGAGTTTAGTTTATTATTGTGATACCACCCTGGCAGAAATTCCGCTTTGGCCTAAATCATGAGTTGTCAGTGTTTCTGAAAATGATTTTCTGTGGTTTCTAGGCTCAGTTTAACTGGATCATATTTTTTACGTGAGTGAATGATATTACGGTAGAAGTGAAAGGTTCATTTCACCGCTTTGAGTGAATCGTTTACTGGATGTCTGGATGAGTTGTTGGAATGAGTTCCTGTCATGAGGGATTATGGGATGCACACCAAAATTTTCAGTGGATTCCTGAGGATCTTAAGTCAGATAATGTGTGTTTCATGCTTGTATCAAGTTTGATTTACATTGTTTTGATGAATGTATATAAAGCAGGTTTGGTATTGTGTTTGAGGTCCATTTATGCAAAGCTATTGAGGAATGGCTCTTGTTCTTGTACTATAAATTTGAAATATGTGGTCTTTTGACTTATGGCATAATACATTTAATGGGGCATTAATGAACTGGCTGCCAAACAAGCAGTTGATCTTGTCACCTTATAAAATACCTGCCTTTGCTTTCTCATTATTTTAAGAGATCAAAAACATCAAAAAAGATTTAATGATAGGTGTAAATTGGTACATTCAAATGTTATTTTTGAGGCATAAAAATCAGTAACAGACTATTTTTGTCTTTCAATACAAACCAGCCAAAATTTATGATCACTTCAGTTTTATTTTTAAAAAAAATTGGAAAAGTTGACCAATCAAATACTGAGGAACATTTTGAGTACATTGAGAGTAAATATTGTGTAAAAGAAAGTTGTGTTTTATATCAGCAATTTTGTGTCCGTCTCAATTTCTGTCATTAAATTCTATTGTAGCTTATGATTGTATGGGCATATTGTTGGCCGCATAACATCATCATTCATTGACAAATCCGTAGTCAAACACCAATAAAAATCACATAATGGTAACTTTCCTATTTTTTGTCTTTGCTGTCTCGGTTTTATTAAGAAAAGCCTCAGACTCTGTTCTAATGCCGTGTGAGTAAAGTGTTCCTGATGGATTCTAACAGTGTTGTGACCAGCTGTATGGGGAAAGTGATGCAGATAGCGAGAAAAGCACTTAACATGTATTTAGGGCTTTTTCAGATAGAGCTGTAGCCTGCCTACTCCCCTGCTGCTCTCAAAGCTTGTCTCAGGCTGAGAACAGCATCCATCTCTGTCTGGGGTCCTGCTTGCATAAACGTGGCGTAGCAGATAGGAGGAGTGTAGATTGATTCTTGAAGCCAAGACTTTGCTTGAGGGTGAAAAAGGTCTGTGTGTAAAAGAGGCTCTAATGAGATGCCTCAGAAGGTGGTCTGCACGGCTGTGCTCCGTAGCGTTTGTTTTAACGCTATGCGATTCTCTCATTTTCCTCACTTCCTGTTCCTGTGGGCTCTGGAGTGAGGCAGGGTGGTTTTGGTTCTGTGTCAATTCTGACTCAGCACAGATGGTTTCTTAATTCTAATATGTCAAACTGTTAATGAAGTTTTACATAATCGCTCAGACTTACTTGTGAAATTGTGTCACTTGGTTCCTTAATAAGCTGCTACTTTCCACAGATGTTTTCATTACTGTTTTCATTTTCTCCTAAGAAATTAGATTTTTCAAATTTACACTACACAGACAAAAATAAGGGTGCTCAATTTAGCTTCTTAAAAAACACTCTACGCTTCCTGCAGAATGTAGATCCAGCCACCTGAAACAGCTTATCACAGCCTTAGAGTTCCCCTGAACAGGCAGGTGTGTTAGAGTGTGGCTGGAAATAGGTCTCTTTGGGAAGGTAGATGGGCACCCCGGCCAAAAATATGTGGACACAAACCTTGCACCCATATGTGCTTGATCATTTAATTTCAAAGATTTTGGCAGCCATGGAGAGTTGGCCCTCCCTTTGCTTCCATTAGAGTTTTTAGCAAGGTTTCTAATAGATGGTTGGAACATGACTGTGATGGTGTGCATCCATCCAGACATGAGCATCAGTGAGATCAGGAAGTGATGCTGCGTGATGGTGTTTATGGCATATACAGATTCCTGTATAAGAATGTGTGTTTGCTGTGTGTTTGCTGCTAATCCACAGCTCCATCAAAGGCTCCAACGGTTTTTGAAGAGAGAGGGTGAGTCAAACTCTGTATTTTGTTTCTTTGACATCTGATATTTGTGATGTTTTGGTGTGTGTCTGTGCTCTCCAAATCTGAGGAAGTGTCAGGGGACTTGACATCACCCCAGACAGGTGACGTGTCCACAGACCCATAAGAGCCAACAGAGTCAGACAGGACGTGACAGGAAGTGAGTAAAATGTAAGTGTACAATGCTCTCCTTTGTACAAAAATATCCAAATAGGAGTATAAGCAGCATTTAACAATGTTTTTTAAACGTTTTTTCTATACTTGTGCTGTGAAAGCTGATACTGTTGACCTTCAAATCTGCATATAGCAACCAAATACTGAGGTAAAACATATATAATGTTTGATCTGCTGTCTTTTATACCATAAAAGTGGATGGAGACCAGGGGCTGTCAAGCTCCAAAAAGGACTAAGGTATACGTTCTTTAGTTATATGATAGTTTTCTTTGAGGAAAAGACTGAAATATACTAGTTATTCCAAAGAAAAGAAAATTGAAAAACTTAAAACTTTAGAAAACCGTTCCTGTTTACCGCAGTCACCATTCACTTATAATAAATTGTTTGGGAAAAAGAAACAGTTTGGACATTTTGCTATAACTATGTGTTGATACGAAGAAAGTGAGTCATACAGGTTTGGAAAAATATGGAAGGGAGTAAACAACACCCCAATTTTCATTTTTTGGTGAACTGTTCCTTTAACAAACAAAGCCACAAGGCTTTCGCAAATGCGATGGCTGGCAGAAAATCCCTGCCGTGTCTGTGAACAGCTTGATTTTATGGAGACAGAGCTCTTGCTAATCAATACAAAGCCTCCTAAGTCCTGCTTAAAGCATTGAACGTCTTCCCGAAAAGCCGTGGCACATGGCTGTGATGGGGCAGCGTCGCTGTGTGTGGTGCACTCTAAATTTATCAACCTCCTCTCACGCAGATGTTTGTTCATGCAGACCGTGTGCAGGGATCAATAAGAGATTTGCTTTTATTAGAGGCGGGTGTCATTTCTATTTAAAATCTTACAAATGTTTTCAAGTGATCATTTCCCAGACATACGTCTCCATGAGAGGCATCAACGCCCCCAGAATGAGTACAGAAGGGGGGATGGAAGACAAGCAAACATTTTTGAGCTTAAAGTGGGCGGGATCCCCGCCAGCAGACACTGACAACTTCCTGCCCGTCAAGTGAAGCCAGCGAAAGTAGACGCATCGCAGGATATTTTTGGCAAGCAGGTTTACACATCAGAGAATATTTGTAGCGTCCATCTAATGCTGATGTGTGAATTATATTGATCAAACTTTGTTTACTGTACTATGTCATTTTATGAAAAACAACTATATTTGAGACAGTTGTAGGTTGAGTTAAGCCAAATTGTAAAAACCGGCAGATCAGGGAATAGAATAGAAAAAGTAATTTTAATTTGTAAAGCTACCTTTAAATGTAAGCATTAACATCTTTTGCGATCACCAACCCAATGCTTGCTGGAAATAAATAGAAAATAAATACAGTTATTCACACAGTTTCATACACAGATTAAAAAAAATAAGCATTTATAAATAAACAAAAAACTTTATCTACTCACCCATGTGTACATTAAATATTTTATTACAGTAGATTATATTGTATGTGAATGCGTCACACATTTGTTTACCTGATTTGAGATACTTCAGTAACATGAACTTTGATAATATTTCTCTTACAAAGGAGAAATAACTTTTCATGCCGGCACACTTCATTACATTTTTTTTTTTGGTCTGTGCTATGAACTCTTACGCCTTTAGCAGTGGGTTGATTCACAGTCAAGTGTTTGAGAGTTCAAAGGCGTCCTTACATTTGTATTCACCTTGAATAAATGCCACTGGAGGAGGGCTAGTTAGCTAGCAAATTAGCCGACCTGTGGACCTGGAACTCCTGCGGTTGAACAGTCAACACACCGTTACTTCCTCAATTTCTTTTTAAATTTATGTTTTTTGTTGCTGTTCAACTTTCCACCCCTTTCTAAAAGGACAAAGTGCTTGGCTGGAAAAACTGAGTAGAAATCACCCGTTGTGCTTAAAACGTCCACTTTTGCCTGGTGTGCTATTAAGCCCTGAATGAATATAATATCAACAGGCTCTTTTCTTTTGAATAGTGTTGCGTGAGACGGAATGAATTACAGTGAGCTGAAACCTGCAGCGCCATAACACAGTTTCCCTCCCAGTACAGAACCAACGTTTGTTGTCCAGCGAATGAAGCAGCATTCCATAAAGGCAAATCTCTGCTATATAGTTCCCAGGAACCTCACACACACTGGCAAATTATAAAAGCTAAATGGTTTTAGGTGTTAAGTGGACTGAAATGTTGGAGCCCTTAAGCAATTATTCAGAGCCATAAAAAGACCCACTTGTTCCATGACACTCTCCAGTCTCTCGTTGACCCTGCAGAGGTCTGCAGTCTCCACACTCCCCCTTTTCACCTGCTGACCCTTTTGACTGGTTGTTGCAGTTTCTCCACTGTTCCTTCTCTTCTAACAGCACTTAAACCGTGAGCTTCAAACTGCTCAGCACAGACACATTTAATAGACAAAGATAATCTCTATAGAGGCTATTGATAATCACACATGTACTGTAGATTCAATATCTCTTTGTCTGTCTGTCTGACAATCTGTCTATTTATCTCAGTAGATCTTTCTTAAATGATACATTGTGCCCAAATTGAAAGTCATCTACCCACCTCCCCAAAACTCATATAACTTTTTATCCATTTTTTTTCCACATTAGTCATGTTTATCTCATCTATGGCACCATGCCAGGACTGCCACTGTTACCCCTTTAAAAATAACAGACAAATAGCTGTGTGACCGTTGAAGCTCATTTATTTTAATCTTCTTTCTTCTTTTGTAAATTACTACTCTAATTACTGTATGAAGAATGAACACAACATATAATTACCACATGTGGAACATTGTTTGTTAAGATTGTGAAGTTTTTCTCTGTTCTGTGTAGTTAAGTAATTATCTGGTTTATTTAAGCTTTTGAAGAAGCTTATATGAATTAAAAGTTCTTTTTAACCCTTGGAACTATTATTCTTTCTTCAGATTTTTAAATAGGAGACATTTGTTAGCAGTGCCACCAAACCCGGTCCATATGGGCGTTTTTAACGCTGGTAAATTTCATGTTAATTAGGATTGGAGAGAAGGATAATGAGGATTATGCAGACAAGGATTTCTCTCTCATGCTAATAATGGCTGAATGTTCTTTGGAAACAATTAGGGGAACACGTCCTGTTATTTCTGCCCTCAGAATCGGGTTCAATTCACCATGACTGCTTACCCCACATGTTTTTGTCTGGTGTGCGAGACAGGGAGGGTGAGAGAGAGAAACGAATTTGAAAGTGAACAGTGGGAGAGAGAGAGAGAACTAGATTGGCCTGTCCAACAGTAGTCTTGGATGATTTAGGAATCAGAGGTGTTTGGAATAATTCTGTGTCAGTAGACCCTGTCTGACCGGCCCACCTGGAGGCCACATGTGGTGGCCTCAGAGAACGCCAGATTGGAAAACCCACAGTCACCATTAAATTGAAGGGGTGTGGGGGCTCATTAAAACATTATTTATGTGAGCTGTGATATTTTATCACCACCATACGATTTCATTGAGCTCGGCTAGGGCATGTTCACTGGCAGAGAGAGAAGAATAACTTATTGTTGGGCTTTCTTACGCCCATCATTAAAAAGAAAAGTTGGGGTGAGAGACTGTGCAGCTCCCAATCCACCCAAATGTGCAAAATTCTCCATCTTGTTAGCACCTGTTTCTGTTTGTTTATGAAGTATTCAGAGAATGAACTCGACTGCACTTAAATTTAAATCTTTATGGGTTATGTGAGCTTGTTACAGAATGTTTACGAATGTTCTGCCTGAATTTTGCTTGTTTATCTGGCTGGATGATAGGAGAAAAACTATAACCAGTAAAAGTTTTCTGTTAGTGCTACTATTAATTTGTAATGTATGACTGTAAAATGGCTGTAAAACATACTGAATAGCAGAATTTTTTATGTGGAAAAACGACAGTGAAAATAAAACATTTGTTTTTTCTGAAACTGTATTCAGTAAAATGACTATGTAATATACACTGTGACTGTACATTTAGGATGATTGCTTAATATATTAATGTATGCATGCATAATGAATTAATATGCATGCATTAATATTGTGCTATTCGCATTTTATTTTGTTTGCTTGGCTGTACGGCAATCAGAGCAGCTGGGGCTGTCTGGGGCGTCAATGTAAGAGTTAATGTAACACTGGCTTGTCCAGCTGGACCCACTTGCATGTCCTCCTCTTCCCAAAGGCCTGTTTTCTATTCTGAGTCAGACAGTCTTAGGGAAAATAAGGGGCCACACTGGTAAGCTTGTGTGTTGGGCTATTTATGGTGATCCCAGGTGCTCCTCACCCAGTCTGATTGAGTGAGACAGGAAGTCAGAGGGACTATAGAGGGTAAATTGATACAAAATTTAGTGGTTCAATTTGCCCTTTCAGTTTACATGGTTAGGGTTACATACAGGGTTGAATGGTAGTTGGTAATATTTCAGAAGTTATGTTTACTATTTTAGAATATGCCAATAGAAAGTGAATTATTTGAGAAGATTTAAAATTTTTCAGTACATTATCTGATAAATAAAACTAATATGAGAGGCTGATTTTGTAGGCAGCTCGGTCCAGGGGCTAAATCTCTCCTGGTAGTGTTAGCTTGACCAGTAGTAACGTCTTAAAATTCAGAACCATTATAAAGATCATTATGCTGATATTTTTCTTGTCACTCAGCATGAGTATTTTAGTAGCTGGGCAGTTGTTTTATTATGTGCGTACTGTATAATACACAGAAGAGCCTTATTTATTTGTGTTCCTTCAACAGTTTAATATTCTTGCGAAATATACGGTTTAGACAAGTGTCAGCTATGTAATGAATAAGATGTTAAATAAATTGGCTAAACTGTGCACTCAGGACAAATTTTCTTTTTTTTTCAGAGCAGTGATTTATTTAACGCTACCTCTAGCATTTTTGCTGTTTGTTTGGTTTGCTTTTCATATTAGTTTGACCGTTTCCATTTTGCTGCAAAGCCTATAATAGGCTTTTCGTTTAATGCCTGGTTTCCTACACCGAGATATATTCACTAAAGTATAAAGTCTAAAAGCCCCAGTGTCCCCCACTACACTCTAAAACAAACTCCTCGGATGTACTATATTGATAAGGTGAGTTAGTGCTTTGTTTAAACACTGTTACTTTACCCATAAGTACACTTACCATAGCTCAGCTGGTCTCAAAAGATCAGAAGGTGACCCAACATAACCAGACTCGAGTGCAATAACACAGCTGCTCAAACCAAAACAAGTTCTCCTCTGGTACTTCAGTGATTGCTGTGGGCCCAATGCAAGACCCTCACTGCACAAATACTCATGAAGAATGATGCTTTCAATGGAACCCTAAACATCTGCTGCAGTTTGGAAACTGCTTACAGATGGAACACCTTGTTTGTCAGGGTAGTACGGTTGACTTCAAACAAATGATAGGAGCACTGTATAGAGCTATAAAGGCCAACAAGTAAGATCAAAGCCTTGCAATTATGTTGTTAATGTCAATTTGGACTGCCACATAGGTGCATGTTTTAAATCCCAGATTGTGATAATGAAACCTGTTACTGAAATTGCTCTAAATGCAAATGTAATAGACAGTATTATTCTCAAAATTTTTAGGAGAAATAACAAACTGTGTTTTGGTTTATTAAAACTCAAGTCTTGTTGGCTGGTCTAAAACATGCATGGTCTAAAACAGTTGATAAAAAAGTTTGCGCTCTGAAACGTGCAACCACTGGTAGCATCGTAATTAGTTACGTTTCAGTCCAAACTTTTAATGAAGAAAACATTCTGTAGACTGTTAATGAACCAAAACAATTGAGGGTCGCATCGATTATGCAGCTTTTAGGAATTCATATAACACTGTCTGAAATGAGTTCTGTTGGCTGTCAACCCAAGATAACAGGAAGTTGCTTCTATCTCAGTTTAAATACTTCTTATATGCAGTAAAATGATGTACTATAGTGATGATGGGAAAGTACATACTTAGTGTCTCTAGTGTCTATGCATACTAAATATAATTCATGAACCTCTTGATATAGCAGAACACTTCACATAACAGTACAGTATGCAAATCAGGATGCCATGAAACTGCATTTAGAATACTGTAGCAACAAACGGCTAATCTTTACTGACATTGTGTCTCTAAACACCTTTTGTGGACTATTTCATTTCATCTCTGGATTTGACTGCTCATAAACTATATAAGTTACTGCTCATATATCTAATTAGACTACCGCGTATTTCAATTACTTTAATGAGGCCTCCAGGATAAAGCATATATCCCCAGTTAAACTTTATTGTTTAAACATTGTTTAATGTCCAGACGGCAGTGCTTGTAATATTGCCTAATGCAGCCTCAGATCAGTGAGCAAAACAAACAAAGGGTGAGAAAGTTTGTGTTTTCAGTCTCATTCAAGGATAGCCAACAAGCCTGATCATTTGCAATACAGATTTACTGCAGTATACTTCTGCTTTATCAACACAATGAACTATTAGAGTCTGTGAATCTGTGAGTATTGTGCAGACACTGCATTATTTTTGCATTAATAGGCTCCTTTCTCTATTGATCATTTTAAGACCAGTTGCTTTCTTTTCATACTATCTGATCAGATGCTTTTAGAGATTTTAGTGGCCTGCTGTGGCTTAGATAGCAAAAAAAAAATGTTTTCTTCAAGCAAAAGTTTTTGGAACTGACGTCTACTAAAATGACCTTGAGACTATTTGCAGAGAAAGTGAAATTAAAGCAACATTTGTTTGAGATGCTGCTTGGTTTGATATATTGATGTATAAGGCAATGATATGCATGCATTTTTAAGTGTTTAAACACTGGCACTATTGGCCAGTGTATTTCTTATTTATGAGTTCTTGAAGTTGTTGCATTTTGGGCTTTGATCATGTTTTGAAATGAATCAGTCAAACAGGAAGTAGTGCACCTGCATGCAACCTGATTGGGTAATTTAAATAACACCTCTGACATTTAAC
>JAZGTK010000810.1:0-12863 GCA_036877625.1 Ambastaia sidthimunki
TCTCTGTCTGTCATTTCTCTCTTTCTGTCTGTCTCTCTGTCTGTCATTTCTCTCTTTCTCTCTGTATATCATCTATATCTGTCTATGATTGTCTATCATTTCTCTCTATTTGTCTGTCTAGTGTGATGGCCTCAGCTGGTGACATCAACGCTGGGATGGACCAGCAGATTTCAGATCAAGATGAAGCTGCGTCAGTCAGAGATGTTCAGTCACATTACTTGCGGTGTCCTTCCCCCAGGTTCACAAACACACACCTCACACACTGCTGTGATGCAATTAAAGCATTTTGTTATTAGCACTGGACTGAGTGTGTGTTTAATTTCACAGTTTCTCCATGATGTCAGACCGATTCTCTGCTGTATCAGACCGATTCTCCATGTTCTCAGACTCAGAGAGCATTGTGATGGAGCCCATCCACCTGTCCTCAGCCATCGCTGCCAAGAAAATCATCGGTGAAGGTCAGAGATTAAAATTCGATTTATACCTCCATCAGATCAGATCTGAAGTCAAATGACTCAACCGGAAACCTGCAGGTTCTTTGGATCAACCTGGTTCAACCTGCAGTTTATTATCAAAATCCTTTTCAAAATCCTTTTGATTGTAATCATTAATATGTTACTGTAACATTAATGATGTTTAAATCGAGCATCTCTATAACAGTGATTTGACAAACTCAGATTGTGTGACGTGTTGTGGAGAGTGATTTTTGGTGTTGTTTGGAGGTGTGTTTGTAGTCTGTCATGCAGGCTTAGTGTTTGTCTGTCCGCGTCTCAGAGCTGAAGTCCAGATCTGTGAGATCCACCCCAACACCCGACAGCATGCTGGAGACGGCCGAGCAGCTGATGGTGGAAGATCTGTACAACAGGGTCAAAGACATGATGGACGACCAAAGCCCATACAACACACCATGTGTGCTGGACATTCAGAGAGCTCTGGTCCAAGACCGCCTAGAGGCCCCGTTCAACCCTGTGGATGAAGTCTGGCCCAACATCTACATAGCAGAGAAGTAAGTCGCATGTTTCACAGGACAAACTCATACGAAGATTAAAGAGCGAAACGGAGGTGACTGTGACAAGGGAAGAAAATGTCCATAATGATAGTAGTGTAAAACAAAACTTGGGAGGCAGATGGGAGACAGATCTCCTCTTGTCACACTCTGAAATGTAGAGAAACATCTAAAACCAGAGACAAAAGTCTCCATTTGATCTCCACGTAACCTCATGTTATCTGAAAGAAACAACTATAATTTTAAAACATTTTTTCTGCAATTAATCATTAATCACATGAAAACTTGTGATGGAAGACTTACAAACTCTGAATAAGGTTGCAACTGGTTTCAGATCTAGTCTGCTGTCAGTTTGCGTCAGCGGGTGACGTGTGGTGAGCGCACCGATGTCGTACCAATTAAAAATTGTATTAATTTAAATTTAATTTTAAAATTAAAAGTGTAATTAATTTAACATTTAATTAAATGTCGTACCATCTAAACTTTGTGAGCATCTTTACCATCTGTTGCAGGTCCGTGGCAGTTAATAAGGCCCGTCTGAAGCGTCTCGGTATCACTCATATAGTGAATGCTGCTCATGGTACTGGAGTTTACACTGGTGAGCTGTTCTACCAAAACATGAACATCTCTTACATGGCCATCGAGGTGGATGACTTTCCAGACGCAGACATCTCTCCGTACTTCCGCACATGTGCCGAGTTTCTGGACGAGGCTTTGCTCACTCACAGAGGTGAGTTTGACTCTTGTGAACTAGCAGCTATGTTTCAGCAGGACACTGAATCATCTAGTTTTACACAAGAGAGTTTCAGAGAAGAAAAACCTGAAGTGTGTAAAATGAGGGACATTAGAAATAACTCATGACCGGAGGTGAGATGGTGATGTTAGAAGGACAAACCACTCGTGTTCAGCTGTCTGTCCTCAAGTTATTCTTTCTCATTTATTTATTCTGTTTGGGAACAGTTGGAGACAGAAGTCTTTCCAGGTTTTGGGTTTATAGGAAAGAGAGAGTCATGTATGAAGTTGAGTATGGAAAGGATCGTCCTCTTGTGTAGAAGGTCAAAAAAACACCACATCCCTCAGCCAGGCATAGTTTGGGGTGGGGGTGGGGGGGGTGTTAGTGGGGGTTGGGCATGATTTATTTTTAGGGTCAGCAGCAGATAAAGCATTTCAGAATCAGGTGACAGGACAGACTGTGATGAAGCCTATGAGTGTGACGCCTGGAGACAACAGATATTTCACAAGAGAACATCATCAACTATGTTAGCTAAGTTATAAACAGGCTCCTGTTTAACTTCATCTGACTTAAAGTTGTCAGAATATACATTTTAGTGTCTTGGCTTGTTTTTGTTTAATGTGTCGTAATATGTATGAATGTAAAATGAACGTTAATACAAAAAACATTATACATATATTATTTAATATGTAAAATTTACCAATGAGAGGTCAGGTGGATTGCAGTAATTATCCCATTTTAAACTGTTTTTAAAACAAAAACATCTATAAAATTAGAGTTGATCTTTACAGTTACAATGTACTAAACCCAGATTTACATTACATTACATTACCCTCAATCTGACAATGAATATGTTTTCTCTTCCTCTTGTAGGTAAAGTGCTGGTGAACTCAATGATGGGAGTGAGTCGCTCTGCTGTTCTTGTTGCTGCTTATCTCATGATCTTCCAGAACATGAGCATCACAGAGGCTCTGCTGGAGATCAGGAAGAAACGTGCCATTAACCCCAACGAAGGTTTTATAAAGCAGCTGCGGCAGCTCAATGAGACTTTAATGGAGGAACGTGATGAAGACGATGATGAGACCCTCAGCCAATGTTCTGTGATGGATATCTGTGCTCGCCTGGATGAGGAAGGCAGCATGTTTGGAGTTAAAGCCGACTCCATCATGGTGGAGGAGGAGGAAGACAGCGGCAGCATCATGAGCAGTGTTGCAACGTCTGCGGCCGCTGCAGCGCTAAAGGCAGGAATTCTCTGTGGCTCGAGTAAACCTGAGCTGCCGGTGACAGCAGAAGAGCCCACCCCACCTGGAGATGACAGGGCAGATGAAGATGGGGATGTGGATAGCATGATACGAGAGTGGCAAAAGCGCAATGAGAAATACCAGAACGAAGACTGGTGGGAGGCGCAGCTGATGTGTGATGACATGGACAGTGTGTCGTCGCTCAGTGAGGGAAAGCGGCCTGTGCTGCAACCCGAGGACTTGGAAAGCGTGACCAGTGAAGATGTGCGAATGGTGAAGGAACGCATCAACTGTCGACCTCGCCAACCCGCTTCCACAGCAGGATCCACAACAAGCTGCAGCAGCTACTCTGATTTGTGGAAGAAGCGCCTGAAGGAGATCGAGGAACAGGCTGCTGCACGATACCGACTTAAAGAGGCTGATGACGATACAAACAGCGAAGCAAGCCACAAAAAAATTGATGATGATGTAGAGAGCATTCTGTCTGACTCCAGCTCCATGTACAACTTTTGCAAGAAGAACAAGGACCATTTAACACCTCTGGAAAGGTGGAAAATTAAGCGGATTCAGTTTGGATGGAACAAGAAAGACAAAGCAACAGAGAATGAAGGGAGTGAGACTGAAGCACCAACTGCCTCGCTGGAGGACATCAACTTAACTGCCTACCAGACCTGGAAACTGAAGCAGCAGAAGAAACACGGAGGTGAGGAGAACAAAGATGAGATTCTGCAGTTGAGTCGAGGAGAGGACACAGCCACAGTCAAGAGAAGACAGCGCAGGGCAGAGCTTCTGGAGCGCACCAGAAAGACACTGGAGGAGAGCCAATCAGTGTGTGGTTGGGAAACTGAGAGCACTTTAAGTGGCAGCATCCCGTTATCTGCCTTCTGTGCAGGTGCCTTTCCATCTGGAAGTGTCACTGGAGACGATAACATTTCTGTATTGAGTGGACGGTCTTCTGTCCTGTCAGGTCATAGTATAAGATCACAACCTCCTGTGGCCCAGGAGATGCCCACACCACCAGCTCCAGTCATTGGTCCCAACGGGGAGCCAATGGTCAACATCACAAATATACAAAACTGGATTGCCAATGTAGTCAATGAGACTCTAATGCAGAAGCAAGCAGAGATGATGGGCGGGAGTCTTGCCCCGTCCAGAGCAGGGTCAGTGTTTAGTCTAGGTGCTGGATTATCCGTTGGGCCTGGCCGTGGAGTAGATGATGATAAAGCCTCAATGCTGAGTGGAGCAACTTCCTCGAGTGTGCTGTCCTGCAGTCGGACTGAACCTGCGCTGCTGGTGTGTGAGAAGACCCAGTCTGTTCTGTCTGCTGGTGGAAGGGCTGAGTCTGTCATTTCTTCTGGATCAGCATCAAACCTCTCCTCAGTTTCTGGGTTAGGCTCTCGTAGAAGCAAGATTACTACAACCAGTGTACCATTGTACAGCCTCTTCCAAGATCAGGTGAATCTTCACAAACTGGACACCATGGAGAAAGAAATAAAGTCTGATATGAGAGACACGATGGCATCGTATGAAGTGAAAAAGATTACAGAAGACAACAAGCGCAGTACGTTATACAAGAAGAAGAAGAAGAAAGAGGAGGAGGAGGAAGAAGAGCATGAGAGTGGTCTTGGAAAGTCAAATGGATTTGATGACATAGCAGCCCATTCATGTGAGAAACTCAAACCCAAACGAGACTTTGGTCGTTCAGGAATACTCAACCTTCCTGCTTCAGCCAGTAACCCCACCAGCAATATTGATGAATGGCTCAAAAATGTGAGACCTCCTCCATGCAAACCAAAAACATATGAAGGAGAAGCTGAGCCCCGGATATCTCGCCCATCATATGAAGAGATTGAGGAACCCTCAGAGTTTGACCTTCCCAGTCGCAGGAGTTCAATTTCAATAGATGAAGATGAAGAGGAGAAATACAGCTTTGCTACAAGATTTACATCCAGGCACCGTGCTGATGATCACATGAATTTGAGTACAGATCCAAGTCTGGAGTTCAACTGTCGATTTCAGAGGTCTTCCACTGAGTCTTCGTATAATGGTGTAAGTGAAAATACTAGTTATGGAACCAGGAGGTCTTATACAAAGCACGAGGATGTGGAGAGGGGTAGTTACCTGGATTACTCTGCCAATCAAAAATATGCTGAAAGAAAAGAGACTATGGGGACGCCTAAAACAAGCCAGGATGAAAAAGAAGATGAGGAAATATCAGCTTTTATTGCTCAGATCAAACAGAGAGCACGGGCACGTGTGGCAGAGGAGATGGGAGATGATGAAGTTCTTGTTGCATGGAGACAACAAGAGGAGTCAAAGTCACACTCACAATAACAAACCTTACAACAATAACCAATCATAAGACATCAGCAGACGCTTAATACAGAACTAAATTTAATATATCTAAAAAATATCTAAAAACACTTGTGTGAGCTGCAAGGATTCCAATTAGAGTGTAAAAAACATTTTAGTTCAATATGACACTGAACTGTGCTATTCAGAACGTGTTTAAAATGAAGAACACTCATATGAGACCTCAGTCATACCAGTGCTCTAGAAAAACCTGTTTTGTTCTATATAAGGGTCATGTGATTAATTGAATAATACTCACTGTATCTTGTTATCCCTCTATTAGACTTTCAGTGGTGAATAAATTCATTATGAGTGACACTTCTGCCTGTGAAAAAAATATTTCTACAATGACAATTCTACAATGATCTGTGACCTTCCACACTGGTCTGTGTCATATAAAGTTCAAGACCTCTGTCATATAATCCAGTGACTCACCAGAAAATATATAAACAACTGTGTATCTAGTACAAGTCCATGTATTACTGCATTCAATATAAATTATAACCAGAAGTTTATTTGCCCAATGATGCTCAGCCTGTTTTGAGTACAGGGCAGCCGTGACATTTTAATACAGTTATTCGCAGCCAGGGGTTAGTATCTGAACCTATAAAATAGACTATGACATCTTCACATTTAATTAACCTCTCCTTTCCCTCTAACTATAAAAACACAGTTTTGTTTGTAATGAATTGCTGACATGCAGAAAGTGTGTGCTACCTTTTGTTTAAAGATGAATTGAATGAAATTGCTTTTAAAAATGTTTTAATGATTCTACAGTCCTCTAATTATTCCAATTATGTCAGACAGCAACAGAGGAATTGTAAAGTAATTTACTTTAAAAGTAAATACTCTTAGAATGGCTGGTTAAAAAAACTTATCAACCCAGTGCTGGGTAAATATAGAACAGATCACATGCTGAGTTAAAGTACCCAGCAACATTTTAAGCCCCCAGGCTTGGAAGCTGAAGGAACTCAAAATATAGTCATTTAATCGTTGATGGTGTTAATATTGGCTTATTCCCAGCAAACAATTTTTGATTTCCAAAAATAAACATAGGGGAACGTTAGGGGAATGTTGTGTGTTTGCTGGGTTCTTGCTGTCTTATTCTTATAATTTCTTCTGTGCTTTATTGTAAAAAAAAGCGATCATGAATAAACAAATAATGAAGAAAACAGGTTTAGACCGTAAAAAATAACTTTTATTGCTTGTCAGCAGAAACATGGTTAAACTCATAAATGAACCGTTACCGTGATGACTGGTACAATTACTGTATTTGTATAATAACATTATTTAAAATAACTGATGAAACAAAACAGTGATCGTTTACAAGAATCATGTATAGATGTAAAACACTTCAGTTTAATGTGTGTGAGTCTATGTGTATGTTGAGAGAACAGAAACTTTACATTGAGCTCCGCTGGGGACGCGCTCGAGGTGTGCGTGCAGTGGGCGGAGCTTTACGCTCACGCTAAATATTCAAAATGGCGAACAGAGGACCAACGAGTCAAGATGAGCGCGCGACTGCAGGTAATGATTACATCTTACATATTCATATTCCCTCCATCCGCCTCAAGTAAACAAACGCAAACACACACGCCGACCGAGTACATATGCAGCGCACAGAAGAAGAGATGATGATGAAGATGATTGTGCAGATGTTTGGAGAGTTAGGAGTGTTTGTCCTGTACAAAACTCTCATCTTTTGAAATGGCGCGCGTTGCATATTCACACACGGTTATGTTTTAACACACGATACAAGCGGCTGGTTTGGGTTTTTGGGTCTGTTTAAAATATGTTTGTTAAGTGTTGTAAGTGTAAGTTAGCAACGGTGCTATTAGCGCGCTTTGTGTCGCGTTCGGCGGAGCGCGAGAGAACTCGGCTGCCTCTGATTTGCATATTCATATGTTTGTCCGGCGTGCACGTGCACGTGATAGTATTATTTATTAATTTAATCTCTGCAGCCATTTACTACAAACAAAAGAAAGCTCGAGCCTCTTTACTCCCCGCCCAACTGTTTGCCCCCAGGGCAACCTAAATACCCCAGCAGGTTTTCACCGCGAGCGTTACCAGATAGTGAATGTCAGTCAGTTTAAACATTTATTCAAGCGATTAAAGTGTTTAATTCAATGTATACGTTGTGTTCTTTGAGAATCGAACCCACAGGCTTTGCGCCGCTAACGCATTGCGCTACTAGTTGAGCAACATGAACAATTAAGTGTTTTTTTCTCACAATCATTATCATCTGTGAAATATTTCAGTGTGAAATGCGAGTGAAGGAACTGCTGAGTGAAAATGGGATATGCATAAGATCCCGATTAAATGTCCATCATTTTGGCATCAGTCTGAGAGACTGGACAGTGTTTATTAAACGTATAGAGCTACTCATGAATATTCATCGGTTCAGACGCATGTTTATTAAAGCTTTCATTCAGTTCATTCTTGTATGTGTAAGCAATTTTATCTTTATATTTACGAGCTAAGTAGACAAAAGACGCGAGGTTTTTTTTCCTTATGTATAGTCGTAATTTGTCCAACAAGATTTCTGTGTGGGTTGCTCTGATTAAACATGATGGAAATAGATTTTCACACTGAATTCTGAATCACAACATTACAAACTTACAACAACAACAAAAACACATGCAAGTGTTTATGAATTACAAGCACATAAATATATTACTCTGTGAGGGTCAATGAACTGTGTATTAGCAGTAACACAAGCAAATCAATTCACATACTGAACACACTGACTGGATTTGAGTGAAGCTTAAGCACAGGATTATGGTTTATAAAAGCGGATAAATATTAATGAGCTCTAATAGAAAAGTTTGTACTATAGTTCAGTTTAATGTCTCTGTTCTGTAAATTCTTCATTTCTGCTTTATGCCACTTATGTTTTAAATTATGCAGCACTGCATTCAAGTGTTTGAAAGGCTATTTAATTGCTAATTTAAAATTCTATTAATTAAAACATTTGCATAATATATTTTGTCAGTTAGCTTTCTGAAGCCTCGCAAGAGCCGTCGTATGTAAATTGTTTTCCGTGACAGTTTTTGATCATTTCAAAGATCCATTTCAGTTCCGTTTCAAAGATCTCTCTCTCTCGCTCGCTCTCCAAGTAGAGTTGTTGTCATAGCAACTGTTTGAGCTGAGGAGTTTGTTTTTTGTTCATTCTTCCTCTTATGGTAAGAGTGCAGCTGATCTCAGATCAGTGGAGTCAGTGGCTTGTAGAAGTCTTTAGGACAGTGCTTATCAGGAGTTTATTGGGTTACCCTGATCACAGTGTGATTCATTGTTGTGTCTACCTGTGTGAAATACCAAATCTGCAACTTTGAGGTGTTCTTTGTGGTTGCCAGGGTGGTGCTATGCAGTTGTTAAAATCATTCTGAGTGGTTGTTATGCATTCTTTGAGTGATTGTTTGCTGGCCCTTCAGTGAAAGTCTAGGGGGTTCCTTTTCACCCATTTTAGGATGAAGCAGGTTAAAATCTTAAATCTTATTATCTGAGGTAACATCACATTTCTTAAACAGTCTTGTGTCAGTGTGGGGTTACTGTTGTCTTACTAAAGGAAATGTTCAGTTGTGTTTTCTCTTGGAAACTGTTGAAAAAGACTATAAGATAATGTTTGTTCCAGTGTGGTAAGTTGTTATGGTGAGATTTGCCTGGTAAATTTTAGGGTTTTTATAAATGAGCTGGTCTGGATGTTTGGAGGCATCAGTCATTGACCAACACATTCTTTCACAGGAACCCCCCCATCACTCACCCCGAAATAATTCGACCAGTCACATGCTGTTGGTAATTGGTCTGGTCTCACACACTCGCTGCTGTATCCTTAGTCCTCAAAGCGATCCAATTAATATGCTAATGAGCTGATAAATATTTATGAACATTTTGAATTATGCAAAAAGCTTTCAGAGGTCTGTGTGAAATAAATTGGGGAACTTCAAAGCTCTGTTCTTCTAATGAGTGCTGGAGTGTAGATTTGCATATAGCTTTAATTAAATCTGCATGCAGATTAGCTTCATTATGGATGCTACATGTAGTCCTTGTATTTTGCTTGCTGCTGAAGAAACCTCTTCATGCTGATGTCAGAATCGCGGGGAGCGCAGAAACAGATCACCAGCCCTGATGCTGGTTAGAGTCTTTCATTGCTCAACAATCTTCAGCTCACGTTGTGAGAAATTGAACCCAGAGTCTGAAGTTAGTGGAGCATCAAGTGAGGTTTTGGTTTAGCAAATGCTCCTGGATTCAGGTAAGATTTGAATCGCTGGGATCTGTAATTCAGCCATTGTAAATGTCTTTAACTTCAGACAGATTTCTTAACCTTTAGTGGATTTGGTAAAATGTTATTTACATTATCAGCGTCTCTTGCAATGGTTTTATATGTGCCATGAGAAAGAGTTTCTGATGCTATAATGTGAGTGCAAGAGTTGTTCTTTTGCTGGTTTTGATAGTTGCTCACGTCATCAAGTTTAGGTTTAACCGGCTCATCCGTTTATTCAGATTTAGTCCTGAATGTTTGGGAAATTTGCTTCTGTGAGTGTGTCACTGTGTCAGAATGATGTCCTTGTGCTCAGAGCTTTAAAACTACAACTGAACCGATGATTTTGAGAGTAAAGATTAACACGCGCTGTTTTATTTTTCCCAGCGGAATTAAGTAAAAGCACAATGGAGAGCAGCACACATGGAGTTCAAGGTAAAAAATACACAAATTTAATGTTTATATTTAAAATATTTTGTCTCGCTGTTGTTTAATTAACTCTTGTTGGTTTGTCTCGCAGCTCCTCCAACAAATGGTCTGGCCGCCCAGAAACCAAACGGACAGGCAACAAGTGCAGTCAGCAACGTGCAGACGCAAGCGTTGCTACAACAGGTACATGCTAATAACATCTGATTATAGAGTACAAAACCTACTGCAACAGTGTCTCCACAGTGACACTGAACTTGCCTTCAAGATAAATCCAGTCATTTGGCACCCTGTGATAGCGGCTGGTGTTTATTGCCTAGAGACATGCTACAGATCAGCGCGGCACGTTAATAAATCAGCACCTCTGTCGTTTGGAAACAGGTGGAAATGAATATGCAAATCTGTGTGGAATTTATATGTGCTGCATAATGAGGTTTCAGTTAACAAGCAGTGCTAGAGTTACAGAGAATGTTCACAAGCGGTTTGTTGTGTTTGTGGGAGGTTTTTAGGTGTTGTTGGACATGAATATGTGAGATTATGATTGAGGCTTATTATCTCTGTTAACAAGACAGCGTGTGTGTAAGACATCTTGTGTTGGCCTGAGAAAGTGTCAGGTGATTTACCAGGTGATGATTTGTAAAAATATTTATTATAAAAAATATCAGCTGTATTTCTTTTTCTCATGCTGAAAATATTATTTAATTATTTATAATTATCTGTGGATATCTGAGTTGTTTAATTACTTATGAGGTTTCTTGATGTTATTATGCTGTTTCAGGCGCTGTCTGACTAGTTGAAAACATCTGCTGTGTCTGTTTATTGTCGTGTGTAGTTGAGTCTGACTCCAGCGCAGTTGTTGTTGCAGCAGACGCAGCTCCTCGCCGCAGCCGTGCAGCAGTCTGCAGGTCAGCAGAGCAGCACCACTGGAGCAAATATCTCTGCCTCTGCAGCCACACCCATAACCTTGTCCCAGCCTATCCAGATCACACCTGTAAGTGACTGACATCTATCCTGTCCAATCAGATTCAGGATTATCTACCCTTTCTCTATCAGACCACAAAGAAACATTAAATATTAACAATAATTAATATTATTATTACATCTTTATTATACAGTGTTATTAGATTTATACAGTAATTTGATGATAAAGATGTAAATAAGAAGCTGAAAACACACTGAGTGTTCAGATTAGACCACACGCGCACACACACACATACACACACCATATACACAGATCAAACACACTGCGGGACCAATGATGATGAACATAAGGTGTTTGTGTGTTTCTTCTGCAGTCGCAGGGTTTGAACCTGCAGCAGTTTGTGCTGGTTCCTCCGGGTCACTCCATCACACCGCAAATCCAGCCGCAGTTCATCATCTCACCGTCTTCTCAGGGTCAGAGCGGTATGACCCTCACTAAGACGCGTGTGTTTGACCGCCGCATGTTCTTCTGCGAGTCTGACTGTCTCTCTCTGTCCTGATCTCAGGTCTGCTGCAGACTCCGAATCTTCTGACTCTACCTCAAAGCCAAGCGAACGTCCAGCCTGCGCAGACCAGCGTCACACTCGCCACACAGGTCACATGATCAGCTTGTTCTCACACACAGACTGATGTTAAGTGACAGACAGACGTTCTGTACCGCACACTGATGAAATGTGCCACTCTGATTTGTACTCTGTTTTAAAAGATTGTGTTTAGTAGGTGAAGAAGTTCATGGCACCAATTCTAAAAAAACAGCCTGAATGTAAAAACTATCATAAAACTACTTTTAAATCTGAACTGTGCAAAAAAACTTGAATCATATTGTTTTTAGCTTAAATTGATGGATTATATTTTGATTCAGTCACAAAGCTCCACGGGAAGAGTGTTGTTAGCAGTGATGAACAGTGAAAGTCTTGTGTTTGTAATGTTGTAACTGATCTGACAGCTGCTCTGTTTAGTTCAAGAACTCTTTAGGAGGAAGTTGTAAAGTTCTGTGTGACTGAGCGAGTTCATGTTGACTGTGTCTGTCTGGAGCTTCAAACTGTTAATGTAGCTGGACTCACGTCTCACTTCTCAACTTTTAGACAGCAGCACCAACAAGAAAGATCGCGGCCATGCCAGCCCCCTCACTGCCCCCCCCGAAACGCATGGACTGCCCGTGTGTGGAGGAGGCCAGTGATCTGGAGGAGCTGGAGCAGTTTGCCAAGAACTTTAAACAGAGACGTATAAAGCTGGGCTTCACTCAGGTAAAACCATGACACTACTGCCTGATCTGCCCTGATTTACAGCAGATTTTCAGTTGAAGTGTTTAGTTAAAGCCGTCATCTCTGATCTGTCTGTGGCTCAGGGTGATGTGGGATTGGCGATGGGAAAACTCTACGGCAATGACTTTAGTCAGACCACCATCTCTAGGTTTGAGGCCTTAAACTTGAGCTTCAAGAACATGTGCAAACTTAAACCTCTGCTGGAGAAATGGCTGAATGATGCAGGTTTGTGTCTCAGTGAACACACTGTTTAACTTCAGAAGAACAATATCAACCTGTCTGACACTCAGTTTGGTTTTACTTCAGTCTACATGACTGTCCATGACTGATTACATTGTGTGAATCGTGTCAAACGTGATTTCCACTCGTAAACGTAACCTTGTAGTCTTGGCTTGTTGGGTCGTAAGACAAAATGTTAATTGCTCTCTCTCACTTCTCGGTCAGGGTATATTCTGGCAAACCGTTTGCCAATCACGTTTTAGAATCGGCAAAGCAGATCACAGCACACGCCGTTTACCAACACACGGTGCACAGCTCGCAAAGCAAAACGTTCCTGCCCGTTTTCCAGCACATCACTATCAATACACACTGAAAGCAAGAG
>JAZGTK010000810.1:12913-51727 GCA_036877625.1 Ambastaia sidthimunki
CCAAGCGAACGTCCAGCCTGCGCAGACCAGCGTCACACTCGCCACACAGGTCACATGATCAGCTTGTTCTCACACACAGACTGATGTTAAGTGACAGACAGACCTTCTCTACCGCACACTGATGAAATGTGCCACTCTGATTTTTACTCTGTTTTAAAAGATTGTTTAATAGTTAAAGAACTTCATGGCATTAATTTTGATGAAACAGCCTGACAGTGACAACTAACATAAAACTACTTAAATCTGAACTGTGCAAAAAAACTTGAACCATATTGTTTTGGCCTAAATTAATTGGGTTATATTTTGTGTTGTGGTGTTAGCAGTGATTAACAGTAAAAGTCTTGTCACTTTTCTCTTCAAACTTCTAGACAGCGGCACCAACAAGAAAGATCGCGGCCATGCCAGCCCCCTCACTGCCCCCCCCGAAACGCATGGACTGCCCGTGTGTGGAGGAGGCCAGTGATCTGGAGGAGCTGGAGCAGTTTGCCAAGAACTTTAAACAGAGACGTATAAAGCTGGGCTTCACTCAGGTAAAACCATGACACTACTGCCTGATCTGCCCTGATTTACAGCAGATTTTCAGTTGAAGTGTTTAGTTAAAGCCGTCATCTCTGATCTGTCTGTGGCTCAGGGTGATGTGGGATTGGCGATGGGAAAACTCTACGGCAATGACTTCAGTCAGACCACCATCTCCAGGTTTGAGGCCTTAAACTTGAGCTTCAAGAACATGTGCAAACTCAAACCTCTGCTGGAGAAATGGCTGAATGATGCAGGTGTGTGTCTCGGTGAACACACTGTTTAACCTCAGAAGAACATTGTCAACCTGACTGACACTCAGTTTCACTTCAGTCTACACTGATGCAGGGCAGATTTTAACACTGTCTGCAGTTCTGTTTGTCATTCATTCTTAATAATCTGGACATGACTGATTACATTGTGTAAATTTGAAATGACTGTCTTATTGTTGGATGAACCGTTAAATAACTCTGACCTGAAGTGTAATTTCTGCATCACCAAGCAGAGTGGCTGACTTTTCAAACAGGTTGTAGCTGCTGCTTCCTTTCATGTGCTGTTGTTTTGGTGTGGTCTGCAGAAAACATGTTGCCTGACTGTATGGTGTCGAGTCCCAGCGAGATGTCTTCTGGTCTATGTGAGAGTCTGAACCGACGGCGAAAGAAACGCACCAGCATTGAGACCAGTATCCGTCTGGCACTGGAGAAGAGCTTTCTAGAGGTCAGCTGTGCTTCTCTGCACCACTAGAGGGTCCACAAGATCTCCACCTACATTTACTGCCACAAATGCTGCACAGCCAGCCAGCCCTTTATAGCATTTACCACAGCAGTTCTGCAGCAGTGAGGGTTCAATGCAGTGAATGCGTCTCTTTCTCTCTGCAGCAGAGTCAGAAGCCGTCCTCAGAGGAGATAACACTGATCTCAACTCAGCTGAACATGGAGAAGGAAGTTGTGCGCGTTTGGTTCTGTAATCGCAGACAAAAGGAGAAGAGAATCAATCCACCCAGCAGCTGCTCACCTGTCATGCCCATCAAAACCATCTACAGCAGCTCCACAACCGTGGTATAATACACACCCGCACACTCCTGCGGAATAAAACACAATCACACACACCTTTAATGCTCATACTGAAATAAAAGTCAGCACAAAGAAAGCCAAACAGGTCTGTTTGCACATGCATGTGGGCACAAATTAAGACACAGTTTAGATGCAAGAACACGTTCTGAATGTGTGATGACCATTAACACATCTCAACACTGTTGGACATGTGACTATATTTCAGAGTGTTGATGTGTGTGTGTTTCTCTACAGGCTTCCAGTGATACCAACACACTGACAGTTTCTCTGAACACCAGCAGCATCCCAAACCTCACACTCTCCGGTCAGTTTCAGTCTGTTTGTTTCAGAGTCACTCTCATTGGTCACGTGTGTGTGTGATGTCATCTCTCTGTTTTATTAATGAAGGTGCAGCTCTGGGTCATGTGATGTCTAATGCAGCCTCCGTTATCTCCGTGGCACCTGCTTTGGCCACGCCCGCCCCCGTGGTGACATCACCCTCCCTGACCTCATCCACCACAGCTGCGACACTGACCACTGCAAAACAGGAAATGGTGGCTGCCGCACAGGCGGTTTCCACGGCAACGTCAATCACGCAAGGGACAGGCCAGCTGGTGGTGACAGGCGCAGGGCTGGGTGGAGCTAATCTGGCAACAGTGGCAGCTGCTGGTTTGAACCCAGCAATTATAACCCCCTCCCAACTGACACAAGGGTGAGTCTGTGTGTGTTTGTATGTTGTTGAGTGTGTCTGTTATTTTCAGATGTTAACTCTCTGCTTTATCTGTGTTTAGTGGAGCTCTGTTGAGTTTGACTCCTGCTCTTGGCAACACTTTGAGTCCAGCATTAATAAACAACAACACACTAGCCACTATTCAGGGTATGTAACCGCCCTTCTGTGTATTGATGCATTTTAGGCATGGGGTTAAGTTTCTTTAGACTTGTTTAAGTGTTCTGACATTGTTCGCATTACTTGCATTTCAGCTCTTGCTGCTGGAGGCGCGCTGCCTATTACTTCCATTGACGGGCTACTTTTTGCCAACACAAGCGCCGGAAATGCTGTGCCCAGCCTGGTGACCACGCCTTTCTTCCTCAACCCGTCTGGCCTCTCGTTGCTGCCTGCGAATCTGCTGTCTGCAGGCGGAGCTGGAGGTGGGGCTGTCAGTCTACAGGTGACCAATGGCATGCATCAGAGTTCTGTTGCCACAACAACCATGCCTGCTAAAAGCATTACTGTGGCCTCAAAGGCTCAGTAGACGTGGTGATTTTTTTTTTTCCAGCTTAGACTGTATTTAATCTTGTTGCTATTACCAAAAACTTTCAGATAATGTAGTTCTTCCTCTGCCTGTTGAGTTCAGTCACTTCTTTAGGACCTTTATGTGATTATTACACATTGTGCAAACCTTTAAGATGAACTTTATTTTTCGAACGTTTCCTTACATCTGTTCTTAAACTAACGTATAAATTAACCAAAAATGTGAGACTCTTTGCTGACAGGAAGTTCTTCAGAGATTATTTCAGAGTTTAATTGTCACTTCCTGTGATCTGTTGTTTTTATTTAAGTGCATATTGTATGTAATTTCAAGTTGATAGGCAGATGCATTTCAGATATTTTATGTTGTGTTGTTCAAGAAAGTTACTGCAAAATGTCTCTTTGGTGGAAGTTTTTCAGGATTTTTTTTTTTTAGTTTTTTAAACGAATACTCTAACTTGATATCACTTTAAATACGGTTAGAAGGCTTTAAAACTATTATTAATAATAATAATAAAAGCGATTGTCTTCTATGAGAAATGCAAACAATCTGTCAGACTTTAAACACTGAATCTGTTTTCATAAAAAAAATCACGTTTAATTCGTCAAAGATCTGGTATCTTATACAGTTTGATATCAACACATTAAACCTCAGTGAAATCTCCTGTCTATCTCCTGTGATACTGGATGTTGAAATTTCTTTGCCTTTTATTTTTACTTCTCAAGTCATTTTTAAAGCCTTATTTAAAACCTTCAGAAATCGAACATTTCATTAGTTTCAGTGTCACATTGTGTCCTAACCAAACCACAAAACCTTGATGCAAAAAGCATTCTGCGTAACTCCGCCCTCTGAAAGTCCAAAGCCTGCTTTACATGAATTTTTGTTAAACATTAAGTGTGTTCTGAGTGTTTAGGACTTGCGGCTGGTTAGGACACATTGTAACCAGTTCAAATGAATAAACACAGCTTGACTTGTATATCGGGCTACAACCTGGTAAAATCATTGAAACATTGAAATCGGCATTAAATCGGTGAGAACTGTGATCTGAACTGTGTTCAGCATGTTTATCTCTGATCTGCCAAGCAGAAGACATTTTTTAAACTCTGTTTAAGCTTTTGTGCTTCAGGTTTGACTGGTGAATTCAGTTTGTGGATGGAAGTTTTTTCACAGACAAACCAAAAATATTTTTCAGACTGTTGCTGCGTCACAGCATTGATGCGACCGCGTTTAATGCGGGCATTACACGCAGCTCTGCAGCGCTTTGAGCTCCAAAGACTTTGTAGTGTAAGAATCGTCGCTGTTGTCCAGTGAGCAGCGTCACAAAAGAAGCTTCAACCAAAGTGAGTTTTGCACGCATCATGACAACTGTTGGCGGTCAGAGAAGCCGTGTGTGATGTTTATGGTCAGTGAAATGTGTTGTGTGTTTGTAGAAATACCTCCAGCACTGATAATATCGCTGCTTTCTGTGGCACAATCAATCTTATCTTTAATAAATAAAGGTAAAATACTACTGCATTCTCACTACTGTGTTCTGTCTCTAACTTCTTCAATCAGATGTTTTATTGCTAACTTCTTATTGTAACTTCCTGTTTTGATGCTTTCTATCAGTAATTTCTCACACATGTAATATCTACACATGAAACATCAAACAGGATTGAGAAAAACATTTGAAATCTTTCATTATTTGTGTTGTGATAGATTAGTTCTGTTTGAAATATTTGTTCACAACCGTTTACGTTCACGGCTGTACAACAACGTTTCTGTTTCCTGTTTAGTGTCAGTAAATGATAATGCAGAAGAACCAAAGATTTCGTCACTGTCATATCACCCCATACAATCGTGTGCGTGTGTTTCTCTTACACAAACACACACACACATTACCAGTATATAGCAGGAATAAATGTAAATATAGAAAATAGAAATTTTATTTAGTGGCTCCCAAAACAAAAATCTACTTTTGGACACATACCAAAGTTTATTCACATTTGCCTTTCCTTTCATATTTTTATATGCATCTTTTAATTGAAATCATGTGATTGTAGGCTTTATGATCTTTCTAGTATTCATTGATATGTTTTATGTTCTTTCTGCAATATAATTTTTCTTCAGATTTCTGACCGTTTTGTCCTCTGGCTTCTTCAAGAAATACAAAATGTTTTTATGAAAACTGAATGTTCACAAACATGATCTGACAAGCAATTGTTGTGCTTATGAAGCTATTTGTTGACCTTAATGATCCAGTTGTTATTGTTTTAAGTTTTACGTAGAAATTGAATCCAGCATTTGGCTAAAGGTTTATTTTTGTTGTCCTTTTTATGTGTGTCATGTAAACCAGTTGCTATAGATTTCATTAAACATTTTTTTCCTCAGACTGTTTAGCTGTGGATTTGGGTCTCTTTGGGCACAAAGCAATCAAATCATGTTTTAAAACTGATGAACAGAATGCAAGGAGAAAAACTATTTTATTGACAAAAACATTCCAAACAAAAACATCAAGCACATAAAATACCATGAAATTCTCAGTTTAAACTAAATGAAAATTATGCCACAATGAAATGGAACAGTTATAGAAATTTTTATAATAATAACAATGAAATGGTTATAAAAGTGTGAGAATTGTGTCAGGCTTTAGGGTTGGGGAAAATATCATTACCCTGGTATAAAATCAAAGTCTATAGAATGACCTTAGTAATGTAGCCAAATGTGTGTACAGGTTTGGGACAAATATATGAACATTTTTTATAATACCACTGAAAAGTTAACTTTAAACTTTTTGATTTTAATGAAGTCATCAGGTGTGTGTGAGGAGGTATTTAGCGGTGGGTACAGTAACAAGTTTAGGTACCACTTTACAATAAGGCTCTTTTCATTGACATCAATCTAACTAACATGAACAAAGATTGCAGATTTTTTTGTTAGCTCATGCAAATACAATTGTTTGTTGTTCATTCGTGGTTCATTGTGCGTTAACTAATGTTAACCCATGCAACTTGATTTGTGAAAGACGTCATATGCATGTCCTCACGAGTAGTGTGTGTGTGTGTGTTGTGTGACGTAGATCTTTGAGTCTGAATCAGATTATCTCTGTCACATTTCAAATCAAGAGCAAAAACACAAAAATGAATCTGTTTTCATGACATATTTTCCATCACAATTCTTATTACTGAAATATGCTGTATAACAATTATAATTACAATGACAGGGATTTCTAATAAACGTTTATTTATTCACATGGTCCAAATGTGTCTTCATAAGCCTATAACCATAACTAGAAATCTAGTAACCCATAATTAGTTTTATTATTATACATCTTGCACATACTATTTACAATAATATTATGTTTTGTGTTGAACATGTCTGATAATTTTTCTAATTTCTGTTTTATTTTTATATATATCAGTATTATGTGTAAAGCTGCTTTGAAGCAATGTAACGTTGCAAAAAGTGCTATATAAATAAAATTGAATTGTCTTTATTCTTATACAGTATTAAAAATCACAACTTAGAATGAGAATTAAAAAAAACAAAAAGTTTAATTCCAAGAATTACTCATTACACTAACAACAGAATTAACTGTGAAAACACTGAAAATCAGTCGGCACCTCACAGAAACAGACAAATAATGTTGTTTACAGATAACAGAAAACTATAGCTGATACTGAAGAAATGTGGCTGTAAAACACTTGCACTGTATTGATCGTGCAGAGGGATTGTGGGAGTTTAACGTGTTGAGTGAAGCGGCTGCATGTGCAGAGAATCATACGTGTCTTTAGTCCCGGCACTCAAACCCTGCAGACAGACAGACCGACAGACAGATGAAAAACTGTCTTTATGCTGTTTAATTGTCCTTGTCAGTTTCCCTAATATTACACTTTTGAGATAAATTTAAAACATTTTAATGCTGTTAATTTGAATAATAATATCTGCACTCTGAAATTAACTGGAGATCACTAGTTCTAAACACAAACATAATTTTATCTTTAATTTTAAAAAGTACTCCTCTTGTCACCTGAGTTAAAGAGTTTTGTAGTTTTTTAATAATGTTATGGAATTATGTGTGTAATTTCTGTCACAAACATCAGATGTATAACTCAAATTAAGAAAACTTTTTAGAAATTTTAGAAATTGCAGATTTTTATGTAGGTTTTTAACCAAGAAAAGCAGAAAAACAAAATAAACCGTTTGTGCGTTAGCTGTCAACAGTAAGATTGTTTGTCTGTGATTAATCAGATGGAGATGACACTCAGTTTGAATTCTTACAGATGAATGTTTGTCATTGTGTTTGTCTGTGATTAATCAGATGGAGATGACACTCAGTTTGAATTCTTACAGATGAATGTTTGTCATTGTGTTTGTCTGTGATTAATCAGATGGAGATGACACTCAGTTTGAATTCTTACAGATGAATGTTTGTCATTGTGTTTGTCTGTGGCAGTATTGATGGTTTTGTGGATCTGAAGCAGTTTTGTGTTCAATAATCACTTGTGATGTTAAATTAAACATCTCTGACCTGATAGAGCTGCTCACCACGGCGACGCTGTGGAGAAATCACATGAAGATCTTTACTGTCACTGAATCACAGAGCATCACAAATCATTTTTGATGTTAAAATAAAGTGATGATGAAGGTTTAGTCACTTACGTCGGGTTTGACTTCAATCTCACGGTACGTATCATCTGTTTTCCTCTGTAGAGGCTAAAGTTAAATTATACACACATCAATACACATTAAACATCAGTCATAAATCATTATCATGATTATTTATTATTAAAGGAATGCATTTAGGGTTTAGGTAACCCTAACAAACACTTTCATTACATGAGACAAAAACTGAAGTTTTGTTATTTCAATATTCATTTTACTTTTTATGTATATTAATATTTGTATTTATTAACTTTAGTGTTTATGACTTCACATGCAGCTCTGACTGATTTTCTCATCCCATAAAACCTTGACAGACAGGAAGTAACATCATCTGAGTGTTTCTATCCCTTGTAGTGTTGTTGTGTATGTAGTGCATGCATGTATTTTTCTGTGTATTGTGTGTATTTTTTGGTATTATTGCGAATCCCTTATACATGTCCCATAAGATGTTAATCTTCTATGTGATCTCCATGTAAGCTGGGACGGCATATCTTGCCTATATGATACCTATCGTGCACTAACTGACTACGTCGTATAGTCTCAGAAGTACATACTGTTTTAGTAGGCAGTCTGAATACATGACCTCTCATAGACCACTGAGGGAAGTACGAGCCTTCACACATAATGTTTCCAATACACAAATAGTTTTGGACTAGTTTTTATTGTTCAGTCAACTCTATATTCATAACCCAACTACAAACTTAGTAACCCATAATTAGTTTTATGAATATACATGCACATATAATGCACATACTATTTGCAATAATACCACGTATTATGTGTTGAACATATCTAATAATTTTTCTGTTTTCTGTGTGTTTTTTTTTAATATATCTCAGTATTATGTGTAAGGCTGTTTTTTAAATATATCTCAGTATTATGTGTAATTTCATTGAATTTTTGATCGCATTTGTAAGAAAAATCGAATGTTGACATACGTCTTTCAAGTCAGTCTCAGCAGTGTTTTTCAACGTTTTCTTACCATGTAAGCGCTGCTGTCGTCTCGCCTGCGACCCTGTTCAAACATCACAGACTGTTTCATGAATGATGTAACACCCTTAATATGTTACACTGTATGTTAAAGTGTATATTGTTGTCATTTCAGCTTTTAACGTGGATGTATTTCTGAATTTTCTAAACTGATGATATGTCATTTATTCAATCATCGCATTCATAAATTTCAGGTATCGTGGAAAAAGGCATATTGAATATGCTTATTTTATAGCTGTATAACCACATATAAAGACACATTGCTACAAACATATCACTTCAGTTACACTCACTGCTCGGCCTTCTTCAGTGCGTCTCGTGACATCATACTCCTGCCGGGTGTTCTTATTGATCGTCTGAAAGAGATCAAACGTGTTTAATATTAATATCACTAATATCTTCTTGTGATGGTAAAAGTCACACACACCTATATTGTGGGGATCAGCCAGAGGCCCCCACGATTGGTTAATTATTAAACATACTAAATGATCCTTTTTTGAAAATGTATAAAAATGCAAAAAGGTTTGTGTGAGGGTTTAGGGGATAGAATATTCAGTTTGTACAGTATAAAACTCATTATGTCTATGATAGATTCCCACAATGCATAGAAACCCAGCCTGTATGTGTTTACCTGGTAAGGAGATTCTTCAGTTTTAACTTTCTTTGTGATGAACTGCAGAAGAAAACAACAGCGTTTATGATCCTATAAAATCAACATTTCTGTTAAATCTGCTGATTGTACATGACACAGAGTCCCGGCTGTGTAATAATACCACAATGTATAAAAAAAGACCAATTTTTTAAATGACTTTTTAAATAAATTTAAAGAATTTTAGAGTAATCGTGATAAGATGTAACACAGCAACTGAGTTTGGAATACTGAGACACTATGAAGATCTTTGTTACCCTGAAAATTTAACAATGTAACTTGTGTGTTCAGACACTGAGGAGGGTCCCGGTTATTAGGGAGCTGCTGTCCTGCCTGGAACCGTTACCGTCATGGGATTGATTCCAGTAAACACACACTGTTGAGTTGTGGAGCTTGAATGTGCCGTAAGTTGCTTTCAGTAAAAACAGTAAAACTTCGGCATCACAGTTTGTGTTGAGAAACTCACCCGCTCGCGCACAAAGAATGCCGTGATGACGATGCCGTAGATGAGCAGAAAGGCATCGAGGATGTAACAGTACCGGGGGTCGGACATGAACGTCGAGGCCTCTGAGAAACAACAGAGAACATTCAGCTCGAATTGTTTCTCACTCTGAAGGTTCAAAGCACAACCGATACTGAACATCACATTGAATAAACGTTAGAAATGTATTCAATAGAAGAATAAACCCAGCCACAAACATCACACACGCTGGAATCCGGTGCTGCTGTTTCGCGGTCGTGAGACTCGAGCAGTTTTCCGTTTAGGTGGTTTCAGCTGCAGGAGCATCAAAGTGACGCGCTTAACTGAACGTGTGTGTGAGACACGAGAGATACGATCACACACTCACACAGACACGTTTTTACACACTTAAATACATGCGTGCACACACACACTCACATGAGTATGCACACACACTCACAAACACACACACAAACACACGCGCGCACACACTCACAAACACACACACTCACACACACACAAACACTCACAAACACACACACTCACAAACACACACGCGCACACACACTCACAAACACACACTCACAAACACACGCGCGCACGCACACACACTCACATACACACAGACATGCTTTTACACACACTAAAATACATGAACTGTGTTTTGTAATGAAAGAAAATAACACTTTGACATTATATTTTTTGTCTAAATAAATACATTTCAAAGGTTTAAGCAAACATTTCAGATCAAAATGTTTTAATATTTCAGTCAAGTAACCCTAAACTTTGTATCATATTAGTTTGGATAAAAGCAGACGCTTTTATCCAAAGTGACTTACAGTGAATTCTAGGTCTACATTTTTATCAGTTCTTGTGTTCCCTGGGATCAAACCCACAACCTTTGCGCTACTAACGCAATGCTCTACCAGTTGAGCTACAGGAACACTCAGGATACAGGATTTATCCTGATACATAAATTACAAACGTCAAAAGAGCAACAAAAAAAAAAACAGCTGTGCAGATCTGATCAAATGATTGAATTAGCTTGAATATCAGCAACATGGAGTAAATATATTAACATTAAAAGTGACCATAAAAACACATGTAAAAGAGAAAAATGTCTCTCTGATCTGCTTCATATGCAAAGTTAACATATATTAAAATATATATATATATGTAAACACATTAATAAAATATTATATCGGAACATGTGGCAGCATCAAGTCTCAATCAAGAAAATCAATAAATAATTAAATGATTGATGAATTAAAATGATGAATAAATACTTGACAATTGCTGCAAATCAAAGACTTCTGATTTGCTGACCTTTTTGAAATACACGCGGCTTATATTTTAAAAATAATTTTTGTCTGTTGCAATTTAAATTTACAATTTAAAACAGTGACCTCGTATTAATAAATCACCATGAAGTACACAAACACATACCGTAACGCCATAAACATAAACTTCTGATTTTTGCTCCAAATTAATTCAGTATTATCACCCACATTTTTTGATTAAGGATATTTTGGCTAAAGTGAATTAATGAAGACATGGGCTGAATGTTTTGACGTTTCAAATGAACAAAATGTGACTGAAATGTATATGCCTGCACCCTTGTTATTAATATTTATCGTTATTTTTGTTATTACACCTATTGTTATTCCGTACTTTGTGTGTGTATTGATGTTTCAGTCAAGTTGAATGTAAAGTGTGCGAGTCTGTGAACAACTTTTGTATTGTGTAAGAAACAGAAATTCACAATATCTCATGAGTTTATCACCAGCAGACTCTATCATTATCATCATCCCTGTCGGTATGTTTTACAGGAATGTGCTTTGTTGATTTTGGTCTACTGGAGAGGGCATCATCTCTGCCTGACAAAACCTTTACAAAAACAGAAAACGCTCTCAAAAGGACAACAGCTGAGCACTGCAGTAAACCACAGACTGTGAAGCCCTAATATAAGTAATATTAGTAACGTAATTATTGAAACCAGAGGTTTTGTTATATTGTGAATACTGTCACAGATAAAGTGTATTGTAGCACGTCTGGAATGTTATTAACCAATTAGCAAACAGAACCACGAGTATCTGTTCATAATAATTACCATTTGATTACATTAGTTAAAGAATCACAAGAATAATATGACATAATGACTTTATGCTGTGACCAGATTCAGTTTAACATACTGTAGAACCATAGCAGAAATCACACAGACATCTCTAACTGTTAATATATAATAGCAGATAAGATCCAGGAAATGAAGTGTGTGGTTTGTGTTCATTGGCAAACCCGTGTGCTACCTGACGAGAGATTTGTGCCATCTAAATTCTGTTTAAGAGTTCATCACTGTTATAAACTGTGTTTTCCATTGAGTTTTTTCTGTCATTCACAGAAATGTTCTGTGTAGCTCTGACTGTAAATCATTCTGTCGCCTCTGCTGATGACAAATGATTTTCCACAACCATCAGCAGCGTTTATGACAAACAAGTGATAAACAATCTGTCATCTGAATGTCTTTAAAATTGTTGTGTTTGATTTTGAATATTTTGCTTTGGTAAAACCATTTCAGTTTTCTAACACAAGCAATGACCGGATTTAAACACAGGAAAAAGACAATGAAGAAATGAAGATTTCACTGTAGATAAACACTAATAACATTCTTGTGAACCTTGAAATTTCTTTTATCAAAATAATAATTTTATGCTTATAAGAAACACAGCATTTCTCATTTTTCACCATCTTTAACACTTTTTGCACTAACCATTTGATTTAAATAGTCCTGCGATGTGACAAATTAAGTTTTTAAAATGCAAATATTCCACAAATTGCATATGAAATTTATACAATATATGAGTATGCATACAATGCATATGCACTAATGCAACATAGTTGTTAATATGCAGATTTTACTAAAAGTATATTTTGAGGGTTTCGAAAAGTTTGCTGTCAGAACAGCTTCACAAAAAGCTCAAAGATGGCCGCCTTCCCTCAGTTTCCACAAGCTGAAGCAGATGCAAACACTCGTTCCTGCCACACATGTGACGTTCCTACACGCCGATTCTTAAAAACTAACAGTCCCTATTTACAAACAGAAAACCTCTCTTAGCACATCTGAGGCCTGTGTTTCATTTCACTGTAACATATAAAGGTCAGTTTTTACCTGAGTGAGGAGCATTTGACAGCAGAGTGACCAGAAGGACAGTTCTTCTCAGCATCATCCTTTAGTCTCTCTCACTCTTATGTTGTCCTGATATCTCCGGCTGCTAACAGATGAGATCTGAGTGAATCTTCAGGGATCTCGTGGCAGAAGGTCACAGGCTCCACCACTCCAGATGTTGCACGCCTCACAGATATTGTTTCTTCTTTGAAGCTGGAGATGCGTTTGCTGACAGGAAGTGGCTCCTCTGGGCTCCACCTGTTTATACTGACGTCCCACCTACTGAACTCAGACAGCTGCCAATGAGGCTTCCACACACGGCCTACTTACTGAGGCTGTGAAAGAAGATGCAGAGCGGGTGAAGACTAAAAATTCTGATATCTGGACTAAATTATGTCAAGTAAAAGTGTAAAACTAACATTAGTTAAAAATATCAAACAAATTGACCTGAAAGCTGAGCAGCACCACAGAAAAATGGTCAAACAAACAGAAATATCTGATAACATTTATTTTATATCCACACATTCAATGCACACACTTATCTATCACACTTTAAAAACTTTTTTGATTATTTAATAAGACAAACTCCTCAACAAATATTTAATGTGGTTTTACAAAAATAAATTTTTGAAGAAATTAAAAACACTGGGTGCTTCTTAATTCTTATTTGTGCATCCTTGTTTCCTTTCCTCACATCTCAGCTCCACCCCAGGATGCGAGGGAGGCATACAATAACAGGGTGTACCAATGTTTCCTCACTCATGCCTTCTCAGGAAGCTTCCTCACTCCTCGTTCCTCACCTCATTAAGGCGCAATTAGAGAATTGAGATGTCCTTCAATATTCTGGAGGACAGAGAAGTAAGGAAATGAGAAGGCATCAATCTGACTAGTAACAAGCACCCACTAACTTACCAAAACTGATAGTTTGTAAAATAGAAAATGGGTTATGTGTAGGAAAGGCTGTAAAACCTCTGTAAAACTTTCAACAGATTGCGTATGCTACTAGTTAAGTTGAGTGAGACAAGTCAGGGGTCAAAGGTAACTGTGGGACTTCAAATAAACAGTGTATGCACACTGCATGTGACTCTCGTAAGCTAACCACAGATAAAACAAGAAAAAATGTCTTTACCATTTTGTAAGAATCACATGTGCAAACTGCAAAAACGATTAAGCATTTGCCAAAATGCTGAAAAAAATTCAACAATTCATACTTTAATGTCAGAGTTAATTAACTTTGTCTAATATAATTATACACACAAACACAGCAAAGATCACACAGTGTTTAATAACAAACTAAATGTTTAAAAATCAAAACACAGTCACAGAATCTCAGAAACATTCATTCACTAGAGCAGAAGATCATCTTGTTCTTCTAGATTACTGCATGTCACTTCCTGTTAAAACACACACGCACGCACACACACGCTGACATTTGTTTCAGCTACAGAAGTTGCGGTTCTTCGTGTTCTTCATGTAAAATAACATCACTGTGGTTCTTCATACTGTAGATTCATTTGTGTGTTTGTGTCTCAGCTCAGTGTGAGAATGTAAAAATGTTTTTCATGATTCACTTGTGTAATCTTCAGAAATGTTCACACATCCACCGTGGAATTTTTCATTTATTAAAAATGTTTATGAAAAAATATTATTGTCTGTTTAACATTGTATTGTATTGTTACAGGTTTATAAAGTGATTCTTTAAACTGTGTTTTTTACTTTCATTTTTACTGTATTTAACAGATTAAACATTTGAAATCGAATTGGCTTTTAATTAGCTTAACTAAACTAAAAATGCCTCAAAAATAATTTACTATTGTCAAAAGACTAAAATATTGACCTTTCATTTGAGCTTTATCAGCCTGTTTTAACTACATCTACAAAGACACCTTTGTTTGTTAGCGTGTCATTTATCTGTACTGCTGTAACTCACTGTGGTGTTTGCTGTACGGAGAGGCTTCATAATATTTCTCTGGTGTCACTGTCTTCACCCCACCAAAGTAATCGAGCACCCACACCTGACTGATGTTCATCTTGGCAAAGAACCAGTTGTGGTCAGTCGATCATCTCTGGATGTCTGCTGAAGAGCAGGTCTTTAACCGCAGATGCCTCTGAGCTCTCCACCTGCACAGTGACAGAAAAGCTCATGTGATGAAGAACCTCTTGTGCCCTTTTGAGATAAAAGACTTCATTGTTGTAAAATGTAAGTAAAACAGTCCGTCAAAGCTTGAGCTGTTTCCTGCTGCTGTGAAGATCATTCTAAAGAATCTCAACAGTACAAACCAGCAGCTGAAGCTATAAGATCTCTTATCAGTCAGCTCAGTTAATTCCATGGGCCATTTACATTTAAGACACATAGCCAAAGCAAACCAAGACTGTGAGGTGAAACGATCACAACAAAATGTCATTAATAAATTCATTTTATTCATTTAAAAACACATGAATTTGCTGTTTTAAATGCTGCTGCCACTATGAAAACCTGAATTAGGCTGTGAGATCTGAGACACATGTGAATCTAGTGCTGAGATGCTTCACCTCCACCACAGTTCCAAACAGGATGATGTGGGCACACAGGAGACTCTGGGGGTCAAAACTCCGGGTGGTGTGTGTGTGTGTTCACGACTTGCAGTGTGTGTTCACGACTTGCAGTGTGTGTTCACGACTTGCAGTGTGTGTTCACGACTTGCAGTGTGTGTTCACTCCTCACGAAGGGTGGGTTAAATGCAGAGGTCACATTTCGGTTATGGGTAATTTTACTTTCAACAACTGACACTCGCTGACATCACGTGACAAAAGTTGCTATAATAAGACCAATTAAACAAACAGATATTTATTATGCATGGGCTTTTGCTGAAAATATTTATAATCTCTTTGTTTTAATACAATTCAAATTAAGTCAGTAATATAATAGATTATTATAAATCTGCTACATCTGAGCCAAAATTATTAGTGGTATTTTTGTAAAACCACGGTAAAAGTTTGTAAAGGCTCTGTGACTAGTGGTGAAAATTCACAAAAAAAGAGAGAGAGAAAGAGAGAGTGCGTGTGTGTTTGTACATCTATCTTTGTGAGCACCAGTGTGACCAGTTGTACCACTGGAGTGAGGACAAAGAGACTAAAGTGAGGACATTTTGGCCGGTCCTCACTTCCTGATTTTCCTTTAAAGGGCTGTTTGAGGGTTGAGACTTGGTTTTAGGGTTTGAATTAGTTAAAGGTTACGTTTAGGATAAGTGTTAGGCAGTTCTGGCAGTTAGTTGGGATGGTTAAGGTTGGGGTAAGGGGCTAGAGATTCTATTGTGTCTATGAATGTCCTCACAAAGATAGCTGTACAAACGCGCGTGTGTGTGTTACACTTCACTGCAGGTCCTGCACCGACAGCTCCAGGTGTGTCGGGTACAGGTACGGGGTTCCGCTGACGTTCCCGTCGCTGATGGAGAAGGTGTTGGGGAACAGCTGTTCTTTCACCGGTTCATGGCTGGAGATCGTGGCCATTGAAGCCCAGTCACATTTATTCACCACGAACTGAGCCATCCGCGCGACCCCTTAATAAGGCGGCATGGACAACGCAACGCTTACGAACGCCACGCACAACGCGATTAACGCGGGGGTCCTTCCTGAGTATTACTGAACACAGCCAGAACACTGGTGGTCCAGATGATCACAATCATGTATGTTATGGGGCCCTGTGGATCACATGATCACAACAGCGGTCACGTGACCTCAACACTATACGTGTATTGTTTATTCGTGCTGGTTTGGCTTTTATTTCGTACTCTTTTAGTTATTTTCTGTCATTTGTTTCTTATGTGCTTATACCCGGCGTCCCTATGAACAAAATACTTTCATTTTACTTCAGATGACCATAAAGAACCAAAATCTTGAATCATAAATATTATCACAAGCATTATTAGATTGTAATGAAATAGATTATATATTATAATGAATTATTCCGGAGTTTCGCTCTGGTTCAGCTGTAATTGGATCAAACGCTTGATTGGCGGCACGTGAGGTGAATGAAGCGCCGCTATAAAATGGATTCGTAACAGTAAATGAATCAAGTTCCCTGTTTGTACATCGTGTTTATCCGTGAGTTCTTCCTTATGAGTGTTTATGTTACTTGTGTTTGTTCATTGAATTTGTGTCGCATTCAATTATAGTAACTCGTCGCTTAACGTAGTCTTCATTTATGACTTTCCATTTAAAGTTTATTTACCATTATTTAATGTTTCTGTGACTTTTGCGGTTTGGTTGTGGTATTTCTCTGACGTGTTTATCATTAATTCTTTAATTAGAGCTGTTCATCATGTCCGGCCGGGGAAAGAAACTCGTCGCCGCCGCAGCGGTTAAGACCAAATCATCCGTGTCCCGTTCGGCGCGGGCGGGGCTGCAGTTCCCGGTGGGCCGCATCGCGCGTCTCCTGCGGAAGGGAAACTACGCGGCGCGCATCGGCTCGGGCGCTGCGGTCTATCTGACGGCGGTCATCGAGTATCTGTGCGCGGAGGTGCTGGAGCTCGCGGGCAACGCGAGTAGAGACAACAAGAAGCTCCGCATCGCGCCGCGACACATTCAGCTGGCGGTAAGAAACGACGAGGAGCTGAACACGCTGCTCGGGGGCGTCACAATCTCCGAGGGCGGAGTTCTGCCCAACATCCAGGCCCAGCTGCTGCCCAAAAAGACCAAAACCCCTCGAGACCCCAACACCACCAAAGACGTCCAATCGCAGGACTTCTGAAGTGTTTTATATGTACAGCACTTTTAAACATTTGTGATAATAAAAGTCTTTTACTATCTTTCTCGTGCTGCTGTTTTGCAGTCTCCCTTTCAGCCTTCTGAAGTGTTCAGTGTTAAATCAAAGCTTCTCCTAGTGGTCCTGCAGGGTCTTTGTCCTGGTCCAATCCTGATCAACTTGCTTAAACTGATCAAGATTATAAAAGCAGGGCTCTCCAACGTGTCCTTGCTATAGGGATGTTTCCAGCATTCCAAACGTTTGATCAGTGTTTCATTAGGGATGGACTAAACTCTGCAGAGGAGAACGGATGATTTAATGGTGTCAGAACAATCCAGTGAATGCGTTTAGATGGTTGCCCGTGTTTCGGAGCATGATTGTCTTTATCAGCATGTGCCTTTCATATTTATTCATTTAGCACATGCTTTTAGCTTTTTTTGCCTTAAGAACCAGCACGCCTAGTCTACAGCACTACATTTACAGATAGTAATAGTTCTGATGCTAAAGCCTCAGCTCAGTGATCAGGAGAAGAGGAAAGGTTTTAATGTTGAACAGCGCATTAAGAATTAGTCGGGTGTCTGTGAAACGCGTGTTTTAAGGTTGTGATGGTCTTGGCAGATCAGGTGGAGGATGAAAGAATAGCTGGTCTTCAGAGTGATTGGTACCTCGTGAGGGATAATCAGATGCCACTCGTTTACAGAATAGGGAGAGGACACGTATCAGGAGTGAGTCGGGGTAGGAGGGCAACATTTTGGTGACTGCCCAGAAGGTCAGGATCCCTGATTTAAATTGATGCTGTGTATCTTATCAGTGGCCAGAGAAACTTAAACTTTTGAATGAAATTTGTTTATTGATTTGCATTTAAAATCAAGTTGATGGTCAGTAACATCTTGTGGTACGTGTTTGTTAATCAGAGCAGGTCACTTATTTTCCTGAATATTCATATTCAGACATTTTCCCTGTGCTTTTGTGCACGTAGCATACAGAGTAATGCACAAAGACAAAAATCTGCAAACTTTCCTGGAGTTTTCACGCATGAAAGAACAAATATAAACATTCAAATGTTTTGCTCAGATGATGAACTGCCGACAGGTCCTGTTGCCACATTGACAGCACACTTCATGGACAGGGTCACTTCCTGCTGTGTAGGAATAGTTCCAGGTCAATTCAGTTCCAGCTTTAATTGTCCTGAGAAATGACATGAACAAAGTTCTTAAAAAAGTAATTTCTAACATTTCAGCCTGTGGTTCTTCAGTAAAGAGAATCTACTGCATATGAAAATCTTCACAAGTAGAGGATTCACATGCTGTTGTGCACTAAACACGTGTGATTCACACTGATTTCTGCAACAGTCTGCTGTCAATTTATCCCTTCAACAGTGTGAAATTTCCTCATACCACACAGGACATTTTTAGGTCTAAACACGCAAACAAACACTCTCACAGTGACAAACTGCCAACATCGACACGCTTACCTGTTGGTGAAGAGAGCAACAAGGGGGAACTTTGGATCATGTGTATCAACAAAAACATTCTGAACAAACAGGTTGGGCTCACAGCTGTGCTGCAAGTTCAAGAAAAAACATTAAAATGAAAATAATTCCTGACCTTTCACAAACTATAACATAAATTACCAAATACAAAAAAACACATTTTAATAAGTTTAAGCAATTTTAACTTATTACACATTCCACACAGACAGTACTTGCTTCACAATACAAATGAATTGTACTAATTTCATATCTCTTGTGTAAATAAAGATATTTACATTGATAAATCTGGCCACATTTCCTTCAGCGGAGGCATTGAGGTAATACATGTATTCATCAGAGGTGGACGTTAGGGCTTCATGATCCTTAGACGACATCATCTCTGCTCCATCACTCAGTGTATTTGATTTTGACGATGTTAATCTAGGCTTCTTACTCAACACATCTTCATTCTCTACACACACAAACACACACACCTCAGATATCTGAACGCAATTCATTCTGCATGTGTGTTTGAATGTTTCATGTGGTTTACCTGTTTCACTGCAGTCTGTTGATGCGAACATGTGCTGTTCAACACATAAAACACAATGTTATTATAGCTGTCAATGATTAACTGACACACACTGACACACACTGACACACACTGACACACACTGACACACACTGACACACACTGACACACACTGACACACACTGACACACACTGACACACACTGACACACACACACTGACACACACACACTGACACACACACACTGACACACACACACTGACACACACACACATCTGCTTCACAGATCCAACCCTTGTGCGGTTTGAACCTACAATCTTTGAGTTACCAGCCCTGCTCTCTGACCACTACTCCACAGCACTCGGTGATAAATGACCTTGTGTTGTTTGTGATCCCCGGGCTGGTCTGCAGGTCTCTGGATGACAGGAACATGCAGCGGAGGTGAGTGCTCCACAGGTTCTGTTAGGCTTTCTTTCACCCCCGAGAGTGTCCACTCCTCCACCACCTCCACCTCATCGTCCGACACGGGCGGCTCTCTGTTCTGAGTGGCCAGCTGCAGTGTCTGCTCCAGTCTGAGGACCACACCTGCAAACGGGCAACAGACAACAAACATAAATGTCACAGCTCATCAGAGCTCACAGTCTGTTTAAACTCAATGTTTCATAATGCATTTTATACTTCTTTATCTGTACCTTTTGCTTTGTGTTTAAGTTATAAAATTATCAGATGAGATGAATTATCTTTCAATTGTACAGTATTTAATTGACTAAATTATCACATGGATACTTCATCTAGAATAAAAATTTTATTCAATCCTCAAATAATTGCTTATATATAGTGCAATATAATTATTTGGTTACACTTTATTTTACAGTGTCCTTGTTACAGTGCAATTATACATTTAAGTACTGAGTAATATTAACTATATTGTACTTACTGTAGGGTTAGGGTCTGGGTTAGTTGCATTAATTATGCATACTTAACTGTTATTTCTATAGCAAGTACATATGTAACATATGTACCAAAGACACTGTAACATATAGTGCAATATAATTATTTGGTAACACTTTATGAAACTTCTCATACAATGATTTAATACAGGGGTGTCCACACTCGGTTCAGGAAGATCAGTGTTCTTCAGATTTTAGCTCCAACCACAAACACATCCAGCTAATCAAGCTCTTACTAAGCAGACTGAAAACTTCTGTCAGGTGTATTGACAAGTTGGAGCTAAACTCTGCAGGACACTGACCCATCCAGGAGCAGGACTGGACAGCCAATGACTTTCATACATTATTCCAGTATTCATATATAAACATCTCTGTACCTGCATACATACAGACGAACATTCCCTTGTCAAGGTCATCTTGGCAGCGCACGGCCCAGCCCCGGTCAAGGGTGCGAAATACCTGCAGACGTACACGCAGTCCTCTCTGCACCACCCGATTTTGACAATGACCCCTCTGACAGGTGCACCACGGGCCGCACTCAAACAGTCTGACCAATCACATGACAGAGAAAAAACAGTTAAAAAAATATATCTCTACAGCACCTGATCACAGTCAAAATTCTGTTGCCATTCACAAGATTTCAAAAGAACTACGTTATCTACAATGGTAACCTAAACCAAAAATACCAACAGTAGTTTGTAGTAGTTTGTGTGTTTTAGTTGATTAGCTCAACACCAAGTAAAGTGATGTGATTACCAAGTATGGCAATTATTTGACCTGTGATTTAACCCATGCAGTGAGTTAACACACACTGCAAACCATGCGCAAGTACTAGGAGAAGGTCAACCCAGTACAAGGTTAACTAGAACTTACCCCTCGTTCACAGATGTATTGAGTCGAAGGTGTTTGTAAGAAGGACGGTTCTCTTCATCTGTTCCTGCTTTGAGAGACAGCTGAAGGCAAGCACAGGTCTGGACATCTATGCAGCCATCTACACAGTCACAGCAGGCTGAGAAAAATGGAGCTCGGCTAAGGAAGCAGCCGTGAGGCCAGCGCTCTTTACGGTAACGAAACTCTTTGGGCCGAAGCCCGTCAATGTCATTAAAGAGAGAGATGGGAACTGGCTCAATCCCACGGCTAAGGTCTCGTTCAAACAGAAAGGACGGCGGGGTGGGAACAGAGAGCTGCGTCTGATGCTCTGGAACTATCTTCGGATTGAAAGTGAAGTTGTCCAGCTGCAGAACACCCAGACTGTCAGATTGCAGCAGGAACTGAAGAACCTCCTCCATAGAGTGCAGGCCCCGCCCACACGGGGCTTTATAGAGGACAACTGCATTCTGGCAGTCAGACTCCTCCTCCTGCTCTTTGGACGGGTGGATCTGGCTGCAGTGGCGCTGAAACTGGCACAGCATGGGCACTCTGAAGGGGTTGTGACCCAGGAAGTGGTCTGGGTGAGCAGGAAGCTGAGGAACACACACAGGGCTGCAGTCATGTGGTTGGTAGTTGAGCTGGATGGGGGATTTTGTGTCCTCAGAAGAGAAGCTCACAGGAGAAAGCAGTGCTGTCGGGTCATGTGACCACAGAGCTTCATTTCTACTGGCTGATGACATCTGACTGTAGTCTGAGCTTGACTCAATATCCTTTGATTGTCTGTGAACATGCAATATTTTAAAACTGAAGGACTGCAGAGAACATAACAAAGAAAAGCAGCACACAACCGTGCTCTGAAAACAAATGTTCAAAATTCTGAACATGTTCTTCATCCACTATAAGGAGAAAGTAACGCAGGAACAGTGTTGTAATTTTAAAAAAGTTCATGTTTAAAATTTTTTTTTTTTTTTTTAAATTAAAAAAAAAAAGACATTTTATGTCTTTAAAATCAGACACTTTTAGATAATAGTTTATCTAACCAAACAGTGTGTAAACAACATTTGTTATTGCTTTACAGAGTCATATAACATAAATTTGCACTCTATTTATGTCAATGACTACGACTAACATGACACAGACCGTGAGATGTCCTTCTGATCTTCAGTCACGTTCCTCAAAGCATCAAGAGAGCACTGAGACTCCGAGACGGTGAGCGTCAGTATATCTGAAACACAACACATATGTCATCTAATGTCAAGATGATATAATGACACTTTCATTCCTTCTTCTTCAGATATTTGTATTATGTATATTTTGTGCATGCATGTATTTTTGTGTATTGTGTGTATTTAATGGTATTATTGCAAATATTATACATATATATATATATATATATATATATATACATGTAATAATAAAGTTCTTTGAATTGAATATCAATAATATCCCTTATACATGTCCCATAAGATGGTAATCTTCGATGTGATCTCCAGGTAAGCTGGAACGACCTTGGAAAGATGGAATGTCGATGGAATCTTGCCTTTATGATACCTATCATGACTAAATGTTGTATAGTCTCAGAAATACATACTGTTTTGGTAGGCAGAATACATGACCTCTCATAGACCACTAAGAGAAGGACGAGCCTTTACATGCAATGACAGGGATTTCTAATACACATTTATTTATTCACATGGTCCAAATGCGTTTTACTTTTTATTGGTTCAGTCAACTCTACATCCATAAGCCTATAACCATAACTACAAACCTAGTATCCCTAATTAGTTTTATTAATATACATTTTGCACATATATGCAATAATATCATGTATTATGTGTTAAACATGTCTGATAATTTTTCTGTTTTTGTGTTTTATTTTTATATATCTCAGTATTGTGTAAAGCTGCTTTGAAGCAATGTCACAAAAAGCACTATATAAATAAACTGAATTAAATGACAGAACAGCAGGTGTACTGATGAGCACCAACCTTCATCAATTAAAACCTCTTCAATAGCATCATTCCTGAAATCAGTCACTTCAGACTGTAGAACCATCTTCATCGCTTTAACATAATCTGAGACAAAACCGAAGATGTAACACATGACATGAACAATAAATCTATCACATGGCCTGAAGTGAGTTTGCTTCACTTTACATCTGAGCATTTGACATAGCAGAAGTGATTCCAGATGTGAGCTGACTGTTACATAGCCTTAAAGCACAAATATAATAATAGGTAAACAAGATAAATCATGTTTTTATGTTTAATGTGTGATAGTTCGGTTTAGAGGCAGGTTTAGTGTAGGGGGACAGAATATACAGTTTGTACAGCATAAAACCATTACATCTATGTAATGTTCCCATAAAACATAAAAACTCAATGTGTGTGTATCTATGATAGTCTCTGTGTGACTGTTTGTGGGTACCTGTGTCTGATGATGTGTGTATACCTGTGTTTGAAGCTGTGTGTGTGTTTACCTGTGTCTGATGATCTGTCTGTGTGTGTGTGTGTGTGTGTGTGTACACCTGTGTCTGATGCTGTGTTGGTTGTGATTGCTTCCCTTAAGTGCTGCAGTAAATCCATCAGTTTATCAAACACAACATCAACATCCACCTCCTCCCAGAAGCTTCTTGCTCTCTCTGAAAAACGATCATCTTCTGATCAATAATTAAACACAATTTTTTTTATATCAGTAATCATATCACAACGTCTAAATGTAAATATCAGATAATAGAGAAGTAGAAAAACATCTTACCTGTGTCACACTCCATCCGGATAACACTGAAATATAATGTGATATATAAGGAGCTTCGGGTGTGCTGATGTGTTTGATTATAATCCCCACAGATCAATGAACACGAGATGAAAGCTTCATTTACAGACGTCAATGCACACAAATGAAACAACAAAACACCGACAATCACCCCCGTTACCAACAAACCCAGTACTTTCTCACAAACGCGTTACTTTCAGTACTTTCTCTTAACTAGAGCGATAGATATTAAATACCGCTACAGGGATGAAACGTGTAGCTTTTTACTTCAGCGACTGGATCAACGCGGCACGAGTGACGCCCGAATCATTCATGATTCATTAAAAACAAACCGCGGCCCTTTGTAAAGCACTCCATATTCACAGCACACTATTTACCACCATGATAACTTAACATTGTAACAATACAGTGGTCAAATATAGTACTGAACTAAAATGTGTTTTACTACCAAAATGAAATGTGAAAAGTTCATTACACTCAACTCGTTACACACGATTCACTGAAATGATTCGGACTTCCAGTAGTGGTTTGCTCTCTGTACAAGCCTACAATAATCGATAATCGATGCCTCAGACTAGTCTAATCGGCGATCTTCATCATGAATGTTTTTTTACCCCTTTAGCACATTTAAAAAAAATACTCTCTCTGTCGTTTAATGTGGTTATATTATTACTTCACTTGTACAGTGATTTTACACATAAAACTGTAAATCCATCAGTGATCCAGTGTTTGATTATGTGGACTGAATATGTGGAATCGCATGAAATCAGCTGTTAGTTTGTTTTACACTGATCTAGATGAACAGTTTTGTTTAGGAACATGCTTAATAACAGACGTTTATATGATGCTATGATAAGCAGCAGCGTTGAAACTAAATTAATTTTACTACAAAAAATTACACGTGAGCGCTATGATCTCTTAAGCTTGAAGGGCAAGACAATCCAACACAAAGCTACAAGTAATTCAAAACTCTGCTCTCTGTTACACGTGTGTGTGATGAGACTCAGGAGCTCTGAGAAGTCTGTTTACTTGGCGTTCATCTTTCATGATGTGACGGGGGATCCTGACCAACACCAGCTGTGGCGGTAAGTTTCTAAATCTGTGTGTGTGTGTGTGTGTGTGTGTGTGTGCATCAGATACATAGTTTTTAACTCACCTTCATATCGAGTAAAGCTGCTTAAGTATCTGTCTTCAGTGGAGCGCAGTAGATGTTTAGAAGATGTTCTTCACCTGCAGACAAAGCAGATTACCACTGAAATCTCAAAGAAAAGTCAAAGTGGAGTTTATTGTCATTTCAGCCATATACAAGAATATAGTGAAACGAAAAGAACATAGTGAAACGAAAAGAACATAGTGAAACGAAACAGTTTTCTTTTTCGAGTTTTCTTGTTTGGATGAGGTATCAGTAGGAGAGCAGGTTTGTGCTGGCAGGTGAGAACTGTAACAGGGGCCACTTTAGGAGTTCTACTGGGTAGTAGGAACTCACACCTGGATGATCTGCCTTGGAGACTTTCCACATCTTTCTTTAGCTTTTGAAACTTCCTCTTTTACCGCGTTATGTAAAAATAAATCAGCACTAATTCAGAATTGTCTTGTGATTATGAGTCTCTTCCTATTATCTCGTCTAAGAGTTCATGTAGACTAAATATTTATGTGATTTGTAAAAAAATTTGCACAGTTGTGTATGATGTCATATGATTGTTTATCTTAACTGTTGTGTACATTTGTTGCAGATCAATCTGATGCAGTGTGTGTTTTGTTGGAAGTGTGTTTTGTTAACTTTATCCGTAGGCTCTGCTCTCTTAGAAGTGTCACAGTTCAAACAGTGTTTCATACAGTAGCGTGTGAAGCTGCTTGTTTCTCACAGAAACAGCAGCAGAAAGAAAACCTTTCATGTCAAACTCTAGATAAAGTTGTAAAGCAAAAAGCAGAGAATGAAAGTGAGAATTAAATAATAGTGATGTAGAATATAGATGAAGAAACAGATTTGTTATGCAAATATGACAAATCATTTCCAGTTATATTTTAATATTTTAACCAATGGCCAGTGCAGTACAGACGTGCTGATGCTCACCAATCATCTCATGGTTTCAGCAACAATCTGGGGTTCAATCCTGCAGTTTTTAAAAGACAGTCGGGCTCCCTCTGCTGTTGAGTTCATGTGAAGTCACAGTCAGTCAAACTGTATTGTGCAATCTGACGCCCACTGTGTGTGCAGAGCAGAGTGGGAAGAGTTTATATATCAGGAACATGCTGGACTTTGATCCTGAAACAAAAATATCATGGAGTCAAACCTGAACAGACTGAAGCTCTCACATGCCATTGTGATTCTGCTCGGTATCCCAGCATGCTTTGCACTTTCATCTGGTGAGAAGTAAACCTGTAAACTACAGATCAAACAATTACATTCTTATGTTTGGTTAATTAACTAGTGAAGCGGTCTTTGAATGTGCATTAGTGGACATCAGCTGTCTGTCTGCAGTGTGTGTTTCACAGAACTTTGTTGACCTGCTGTCAAGACTGACAGGGTATCATTGTAAAGTGTATTCTGGATGTCATACTCACTGTGTATTTGATTCATCATCCGCAGTCTTCCTGCAGCAGTCGGAAGCCAAACATCTGTTAATGAATCGAGTTCGCCGCGCAAACTCCTTCCTGGAGGAGCTAAAACTGGGAGATCTGGAGCGAGAGTGTCTGGAGGAGGTCTGCTCCTACGAGGAGGCCAGAGAGATTTTTACTGTCCCTGAGCAACTGGTGAGATAAAAAACATGAGACTGAACATGAAAAAACACTATTTGAACACACTAACACAGTGTGAGGCATTAAACCCAAGAGAGTTTGTGTTAGATTTGTTGGAGGACTGTAATGAATTGACAACCAACATATTTAGACAGTTGTTGAGAAGTTCCACATTTCTAGTAGGTTGTAATAGTGACTGTTTAATGATTCAATGTGAGTAATTGTTCAGAGAAAATGAATCCCTATTTCTGGAGCTACAGAAATAGAAACAGCTTGATATGCAGAAAATCCTCATTTGTGTTTCAGGAGGATTTCTGGAAGAGATATACAGGTAAGATCTGGCTTGTAAAGTACTTCAAAATACATGCAATGAGTTTATTAATAGTTACATGATAAAAAGTTGCTTGCATTACATGCATCAAACTGAACAAATCTCTAAACACTGCAACATCTTAGCAAACACCAACAACACATTGAGCAACTGCATAATAACATGCTACAAAACAGACAGCGGACCCCAGAAACTGTATAGCAATGCATGGGCAAACCACAAAAACCACAGAACTGTAGCAGAGAGCTTTACACAGGCAGACATCACTCAGAATTTATTTAGGAAATAAGAATGTAGTTTTGGTTGTTGATCTCTCTAGAAGTGGACCACTGTCAGTCAGGGCCGTGTCAGAACGGGGCCACATGTGTTCATCAGGTGAACGCCTATATCTGTATTTGTCCAGTGAACTTTGAGGGGCGGAACTGTGACAAAGGTAACGCACAAAGAACTGAATTACGAATAAGTGGAATATCTGCACACATTTATTTTGTTGTCCTTCCACAGAAATATTTCCAGCCACTTCCTACAGCTGTCTGTACAGGAACGGAGGCTGTGATCATTTCTGTAGAGAGATCAATGATTCGTTTTTTCAGTGTGACTGCGCCCCTGGTTACAGACTGCACACAGACAACAGCAGCTGTCTGCCAGAAGGTCTGTTTCAAAAACACCAACATCAGCCAGTTCCTTGTTGGGAATCAATGTTTACTGCACAATGCGTGTACTGTATAAAGTCCACTGGTTTAAAATAATGTGCGAATGTTGTATGACTAAACATATTTACAATAATATTCTGCTTTGCTGCTTTGATATGATGTGTACAGTGAAATAAATGTGACTTTATTCTTTATACCACTTCAAATGTATTCTGTACTCTTACAATTTCTGATGTTCTTCCCTCTGCGTTCTCAGATGCTGTTCTTCCCTCTACTGTATGCTACACTAGTCTTCTTTCTGTACTCTCAGATGTTGTTCTTTTCTCTATGTTTTCAAATACTGGTCTTTTTCTGTGTTATCAGATGTTGTTCTCTCTACAAGTTCAGACTCTCGCCGTTTTTCACGTTCTCAGATATTGTTCTTCTCTCTTATATGTGGGTCTTCTATGTTCTCAAATGTTGGCTTCTCTACATTCTCAGATGTTGGTCTTCTCTCTGTGTTCTCAGATGTTGGTCTTCTCTCTGTGTTCTCAGATGTTGGTCTTCTCTCTGTGTTCTCAGATGTTGGTCTTCTCTCTGTGTTCTCAGATGTTGGTCTTCTCTCTATGTTCTCAGATGGGTTTCCGTGTGGCAGGTTGGTGCACATGACTGTAGGTCCAAGGGTGGTGAAGGGTGATGTGTGTCCTAAGGGACAGTGTCCATGGCAGGTGGGGATTTTGTGAGATAATAACATACAAAATCTCCAGGGAAAAATTATTTTCCCTTCTGACAGAATCTGTTTTGCCTTTCAGAACACAAGCGCTTGTTCCTTAGGTTCTTTCTCTGTGCCGTTTCTTTCACAGGCTTTGTTAGAGTATGGAGGAGTGTATAAATGTGGGGGGGTCATTTTAGATTCCCAGTGGATTGTCACAGCAGCTCACTGTGTTTGGGAAAAGGATCCCTCCCTCTTACAAGTGACAGTTGGTAAGAAATGACAAAAGCTCTGCAATGTTGATTATTCTTCATTATGGATGTCTGCCTCCACAGTTTCTGTATGTCAGCAGTGTTTGTTCAATGTTCATGACTAAAGTGACAGTTCACCTAAAAATGAAAGTACTTTAGTTCTGTCTTCTCAACTGCTTTTATGTTTCATGTAAGAAAGTCATACAGGTTCAAAATGATCTGAGAGTAAATTTCATTTTGGGATGAACTGTTAAAAATAGAATTTCGACTCTTTTCAGCCTCTGGACATGAATATAGATGAAATCCTGAAATTGTGCACATGTAGTTCACATGTTGTTCATCTCTTCAATCTAGTTTTGGCTTTTCTTGTAGGTGAACACATCCGTTTGAAGGATGAAGGAACAGAACAGACAAGTAAAGTGTCTGAAGTTCTAATTCACCCACTCTACAATCAGTCCAGCACTGACTCGGACATCGCGCTGCTGCGCCTGCTCAGTCCCGTAACGCTCAACGCTTTCGCTATTCCTATCTGCCTCCCCCCAGCTAACGGCACGTTTGGTCGCACTTTAGGAGCAATTCGCATGTCCACAGTCAGTGGATGGGGTCACCTGGCACAGTCTGGACCACCATCCATGGTTCTTCAACGGCTAGAGGTACCAAGGGTCTCCTTAGAGGAATGTAGGACGCAGTCAGGTCTGAAGGTCACCAGGAACATGCTGTGTGCCGGCTTCATAGAAGGAGGGCGTGATTCCTGTCAGGGAGACAGCGGAGGACCTCTGGTTACACGCTATAAAAACACATGGTTTCTGACAGGCATTGTGAGTTGGGGGAAAGGCTGTGCACGCTCAGGCTTCTATGGTATTTACACAAGGGTGTCTGTTTTTGTGGAATGGATTATGAAGACTATGGCCGCTGCATAATTAACGTTTCATTTGCAGACTAAATCTCAAGTAAAAAGTGTAATATTTTCAATGGCAAAATATTTTCTTGTGACTAAGATTAAGTGTTGGAGTTAATTATCAGTAATCCGTTGGTAGGTTTCTTCATGAACAATGTAAAAAGAATGTAACAATTATGAAATTCACATACATATAGTGCTTAAAACTGTGATGTGACACTATGATGTGACATCTGTGAATATGACAGATAATTTGTGGCTCTTTTAACTTGTCTCGTAAACAGCAACACTGTAACAACTGCATAGCAACACACTAAAATGTACTAAAAACAATACTTTAGCAACTGCATAGCACCCTGGAACCACAGAGGGCAAGTTTTCCTAACCAAGGAAAGCACCAAAAACTTTTACAGAAACTGTACAAATCTAGTTTAACTAGATTAGAACTAGTAAGTTGTACAATAGACACATGTGAGTGAGTCACCTATATGTTATTAAGGATAACAGAACATGTTGAAAATTGTATTATTTAATTTCCTGGGGGAATAAAATTGTACTTTAAATAAATGTAAATAAAATGTTGCACATATCCTTGGCATCTTTGTCATTTAGTATGGGAGGGTTTCTAATCTTTTAGGGGTGGAGAGTTTGTAAGCCTTTAGACCTTTGAACCTGCAGCACAGGACAACACAGGCATCCAGGCTGAGCAGTAAGCTGGTGAACATGAGTCTTCTGTCTTTGTTAAATCTGTTTATGAGTCTTTACAGCTGTTTTTCAGCTTCAGGTAACACTGAACACAAAACAAATTCACATAATACAAATCCAGCAGGGTTTTTGTGGTGAATGAAGCCCTGTGTTCTGTTTGCAGTGTTTGTGGGGAGGGACGAAGCTCATGAAGTCTTGATCCGAGGTAAGCGGGCGAATTCTGGCTGGTTTGAGGAGCTAAAGATGGGTAACCTGGAGAGGGAATGTCTGGAGGAAAAATGCTCCTTTGAGGAGGCTCGAGAAGTGTTTGAACACTTGGAGGCTACAGTCAGTATTACACATGATAAAGACAACAGTTTTGCTAATACATGTTCCATAACTACAGCAGTGTTATTGGGTTTGTGGGATACAAGTCTAAAAATAATGGCAAGGAGAGCACCTTCTATTTGGGAGCCACCATTCATGAGGTGTTTCTAAGAGGCTATAGAATACAATTTCACATCTTTAAAGAATGATCATGTGACCAGGTGACCTGTAAATGCGGAAAAAAACTTCCATTGCCATTTTGCAAAATATTCCTTTGTCAAAATACCCCATGCAAGGGTATTAACCTTTTTTGCAATATTTGGGAGTTTTTATGAAATTTTTTCATTGGGCATATTTACAATTTCAATTTGTGCATTTGAAGAGCAATGGAAATGCTGCTATTGACAACTTGTTTGTTTGTCTCCACACAGAATGAGTTTTGGAAAACCTACAATGGTGAGATCTTGAAATTGTTTTACCAGAAATTGAAGTGTATATGATTCATTCTTTATTACATGTGTTATGATTAAACTTTATGTGTGTCTATTTTAAAGTTAAAGATCTCTGTGAATCAAATCCGTGTAAAAATAATGGGCTGTGCACAACTCAGAATGCAGAATTCTACATGTGTCTCTGCACGCCGGGCTTCAGTGGCCGCAACTGTGAGCAGGGTGAGAACTTTACATCAGTAACATTACTTGAAATTCCCACAACAAGGGTGGCACACAAGGTTAGTATATAGATAAACTTATTTTCAATAGAACAAAGATAATATTTGTCATTTGTAGAGAAAATATTTGTCATTTTTGTACAGGGTTGAATCATTGGGCTTTATAAATAAACACTACAAATTGTGTACAAATTGGTATGAGATTATTTACTTCTTACTATCATACTGTAGAAAGGGTCCAAATGATGTCATTTCCTTGATTTCACAGTTTTATGGTTTGTTCCAATTTTTTTGGAACGAACCACAATAAGGGGATCTTATGCAGTATCAGGGTTGCACACAACATTTGTGACACAACCAAGTATTGTGTGTAACAATTTCCTATTATTTCCACAATTAATTAAATACCAATTCAACAGATTGTTATGTTGAAGATGTTATATCTTCATATATATATCTAATATCTAAAGTCAAGGAGGTCTGAAGTGAACAGTGTACTTACAGTAACTCACTATGTTTATGCTGTGATAGAAAGTGACACTGTTTGTGGAAAGTGCCTGTACAGTATGTGAATGTGAAACAGCTTCAGCTCTTTATCTGAAGAGTGTTGTGAAAGCTGTTTTGGCATTCAGAGAGACTGTGTGATAATAACAGTCATGTCCTAAAGTTAAAACACAAACACATTCCTGAATCAAAAACATTCATCTCTTCCTCCAGTAATCAGAGAGGTTCCTGATTCCTGCCTGCATGAGAACGGACACTGTGAGCACTTCTGTGAGGAGGAGGCGGCTCACAGGAACTGCTCATGTGCTGACGGCTATTTCTTAGGGTCAAACGGACAGAACTGCCTGACACATGGTGAGAATAACACAAACCACATGGCATCTGTTTACTAACTAAATGAAACTTACCATCTATTATTTTAGAATAATGGTTTTAGTTTGAATTTTGAGATATAATGGCATTAATCTGGTACATATAGCACACAACACAAACACAACAGATGAAAAAGACGGAATGTTTTGTTTGCATGACAGCAAAATAATCTCAAATTCTGGTTTTAGACTTTATTTCTGTCTTAATGCTTAAGTTTAAAGTTTATTTAAATCTAATGTAGTTAGATTATCAAATGTAGACACAATCAATGCAGTGCTGCTTAACAAGCACAGTAAAGACCATTTAATAACGTATTCATTTAAACTTTAGTTAAAAACTGCATAATGATGTGCAATTCCTCAATTAAAACACTGAAAAAATATTGTTACAGAAGCTTTTCCATGCGGGAAGGTTCCACTTCTTCAGGCCAATGGCAGTGCTACAGACATTCAGGAAGACACAAGATCTCGCATCGTTGGTGGAACTGAATGTCCGAAAGGTCACTGTCCCTGGCAGGTACCAGCATCCAACCGGTCTTTATGTTCATGGGCCATTTTACGGTCAAACATGCGTGTGTATGTTTGATTGGCAGGTGTTGCTGAAGTACGGTGAGAAGGGTTTCTGTGGGGGGGTGATTTTTAAGCCCACCTGGATAATTACAGCTGCTCACTGCGTGGAAAATCTCAAAGTCAAGTTTCTCAAGATAGTCGCAGGTACGGTTAGTTTCTCAAATTCCTGAATGGGTAAGGCAGGATGGGTAAGTTGTGGCCCTTACTGTAGGAAACTGTACGCCTTTTTTGTCTTGTCACCATACATTTGTAAGGATCCATAAAGCGGTCTGTGATTAAGAAGAGCAGAACATTTTTCACCACCTTCAGATGTGCAGTCTGGTCACTGTTTTCATGGCTGTGTGACACTTTCTTTCAGCACAAATCCTGATAAATATCATTTACTGTGTTTTGAACGTTCTGTGCCTCAGGAGAGCATGACGTCGAGGTGGAGGAAGGCACAGAGCAGAACATTCAGGTTGAGGAGATCATCATGCACCCCCGATATGTTCCAGAGACAGCAGACAATGATATTGCATTGCTGCATCTGAGCAGCACCATCGTCTACAGTGCATATGCCGTTCCCGTTTGCCTACCTTTGCGTGACATGGCCGAGCGCGAGCTGTGGGCTGTTAGCATGCACGTGGTCAGTGGCTGGGGCAAACGCAGCGAGGGGGGGCCTACCTCACGAATACTGCGCCGCCTGAAGGTTCCCCGTATTCGCACGCAGGAGTGTATTGAGAAAAGCAACGTGTCGCTCACTAATAACATGTTCTGTGCTGGTTACATTGAGGGTAAGCAGGACTCGTGTAAAGGAGACAGCGGAGGGCCGCTGGTGACGCACTACAGAAACACAACATTTCTGCTGGGGATTGTGAGCTGGGGTAAAGGATGTGCCCGCCCGGGGTCCTATGGCATTTACACGCGTATCTCCAACTACCTGCAGTGGATCAATGAACATGCAGGGAGCAACTGAATGGCAGTAAAGACTGAGCGTCAAAGGCAATACATATGATGCAATAAAACCCCTCAAATGTTTTATTTATATTATTTGCTTTTTTTTTTTTTTTCCCCTGGCATGTGCTATTTTTTTCTGCTGTCTGGTTTGTCTAGTCTTTGTTACCTCACTCTGCACTAAATAATTTAGTAGCATCTAAACGTAAAATATAACATTGATATTGAGTTTTATTGTGAAAAAATGTCTATGCATTACTTCCTTATTATAGATGACTTGCTTTAAAAGAAATAATAAAACTGTCTGGGGATAAAAATCATTGTGAAAACATTGTTCTGTTCAAACACATTTTTAACCATAAATTAATTCAATTCAGTTTTATTTATATAGCGTTTTTTACAATGTTACATTGCTTTAAAGCAGCTTTACACAAAATACTAAGATAAATTTAGAAATCAATAAACAAATTGGAAAAAAATAAAAATTCAGACATTCTACACAATATATGGTATTATTGCAAATATTTTGTGCAATTCTTATTGGACAAGAATATGAAGGATTTGCAATAACACGATGACATTAAAGGAAGTATACCAAATAATACCATGATCTATAAATACATATAAACTACTAACCAATACTTCTAAATCTCTAAACCGCATGTCAATTACAAGGGTTAGGGTCAGAAATGGGTCACCACAACTTTAATATTAGAATATTTTCATTATCAAATTTAGGGTGTACTAACATTAGGCACTCTAAAATGCAAATGAAATGTGACTCCCAAAGCCTTGTTTGTTTGACCAATGTGATCACTCCCAACCATGCCTGGGCACAGTTAGTTTGTTAGCACTTTTGCCGCTTGAAGAGATGGGCCAGAGCACGGTTCGATTGGGCTTGGGCGCAGTAATGTGATTGCTCACCATGCCAGAGGACGGAACAGCTACTCATCATTACAACAAACACCTTCCATTACTACTTATGGTTAGGTACATTTTTCAATTAATTTAATTAGTTTGAGTATATTCAGGTTTGTAACAGGTCTGGTTCTCACTTTGTTGATGAACAGGAACTGTAGTTTGCAAGTAAAGCTGCAAATTGCTCCAAGTCAGCTGTCTCCGTAATAATCTTGTGATATGTACTGTACAATCAAGTAAAAATGGCTACAGAATTAGGGTGGAAATCTTTTTTAAACACTGCACATTCTAGCAATGCCTATAGCAACCACCCAGAAAACACCTGCTAGAAAACCATCTACCAAGAAAATCTTTTCTCCAGGCAGGGCTTATATTCAAAAGTTTTATCTTGTTATAGTTTAAATTGTGTTTTAATCTGCAGTGAAACATTTGTTTAGAAACATCCCACTTCAAAGAAACAAAACTGCACATTATTCTAATCAACAGCTTGCGGGTGGATTTTACTGTACCTGAGCTCACTGGCCTTGGCAGGTACAGTAGCTGTTAATGTCCACCAAAGATATTTGAGAGCAGAAACATCTGCAGGTCATTATCTTGAAAGTGCCGTATTTGTCAGTCATGGTAACCCATACCCAAATGTGTCCTCTGCATTTAACCCATCACTGGTGAGGAGTAACGAACACAAACACAAATTGATCAAAACTTACAGTCAGTAGTTCTGTGTGAGCTTCCTGTCTGAGAGCTGCTGTAGATGATCAAACCTACTGACTGTGAGTTTTGTTCACGCAGTTTTTGCTGTTTCTGCTTTACTGTGGGACACGTCTATAAACACAGGCCTTGTTTAAACATTATATTTACACACATATTAGAACTGCAAATATAAAAGACTTGGCTGTATTACACACTATTCATTGTCTAATCAATAACCTTCATTTGTTTTACATTAAATATGCTGTTTTGTTCAGACATGTGTCAAATGAAGTGGGTTGTAAACGTCTTTTCACATTTCTGACTTTTAGTATTTTGTCCTCTGAGTTTCTCCAGTTCACTCCTCCCCCGTTTCTCATTTTGTCTCACCCTCTCAGTTCATTGACCTCCTGTGTTTTCTGAGGGTTTCACTAATGTAAGCGCTGTATGCTGAGATCTGACCATTTCTTGGGTCCTCCAGAACCTTCTGTGTCTGTTTCTTATACGCCGTGTGTCTTCAGAGGGTGAGTACAGACGCTAAATGTGGCAGTTGTCGTCTTTACCTCATGTTAGTGAGAACAGTTTTCTGGAACATTCTCATACTCACGTTTCTCTTATATGACATCAAATATCTGACTGAAGCCTCATAATTATTATTATTTGAGTGCTGATATTTCCTTCTTAAGACCAATGAGTAATTATAAATACATTTACAATGTCAGACCAAAGTTGTACTGACTGTAATTTCTGTGCTAACTTATTTAAAAAGACTTGTACACTGGTCGCAGCTTTTGTGACATAGTTGTTTTGATGACAGTGGTGATGAGGTCACTGGTGATGTCATCTGTTTTCTCAGTCTCCCGCCACAGTCACGATGCCAGTCAGGTTCTGACCCATTGGCAACTTACCAACACCATATTTGAGGAGCTGAAGAAAGGAAATATGGAGCGTGAGTGTGTTGAGGAGAGATGTAGTTATGAGGAGGCCAAAGAGATCTTTGAGGATGTTGACAAAACAGTTGGTTGTTTTTTCTTACTGTGTTCTGTGCCATATTTGTGCCAGGGCCATGATCACTAAAGTCCAGCTGATATATGACGAATTTCGAAAACTGTAAAAAGCACAGGATTAAATCTATCAGTGTTTCTGATAATGTCCTTCCACATGTTCTTCTGAATTTGGCATGTATATGTTGGTAAGTGTGTGTAATAATAATTTTAACTTTGTTGACAAATGACATGCATGTTGTCATGGAAATGTTGTGCTGGGTCTGCAGATGGAGATGCATGTTTGTCTCATCCATGTCTCAGTGGAGGCGTGTGTAAAGATGGGATTACACCTATTGGGTACACCTGTTATTGTCCATCCAGCTTTAAAGGATATAACTGTGAGATCTGTAAAGTTCCAGCACGCAACACCATAAGACGTCATAGTGTTCTTCAGTGTTTGTTGTGATTTTCCTCTATTGATTCCTGAGCTGTGTGAGTCTGAGAATGGAGGCTGTGATCATTTCTGTATGGTGGAGCAGAATAACGTTGTCTGTTCTTGTGCTAAAGGCCACAAACTGGGACCTAATAGAAAGTCTTCTCAGTCTGATGGTAATAATGAGATTTACCACCATACATTAGCACAGTGATGAAATTATGTACTTCCAGTAACAATCTTTCTATTGTAGACCCATTTAAATGTGGCGTTGTGTATCCTTTGAAGAGCAGAACAATTTTCATGTACACACCAAGCATCACATACAGTAAAGATGCTGAGGAGACGAACACTGAGGGTGTAACAAATTTCTTTGTAATCTTTTATCAAACATAATAACTTTCTCCTTCTTTAAAATGACTTTCATACTGACATTTCTTTTCACCAGCCAGTCAAATCCTTATGGATAAGCCCTTTTTTAAATATTCTAATACTCTTTATGTATGTTTATATCCAAATATGTTTATTTGGATAGACATCACATTGTGGATGTAAAATGTGCTGCAGATTCCAGACTCCAGTTGGCTTTAAATATTACATGCTAATGGTAAAGACAGCACAGAATGTCTTTTAATGATTGTACAAACCTGTTTCTAAAATATTCATGTTACTATAAAGAGCACTTAAAGTGAAACAAGTGTTCTGGCAAGAAATAAACTTTATTGGTTGGTCAACAGTTCTGACCAGCACACACTCTGCTTTCTCCCTCCACATGAAGAGGTCAGAGATGAACACTGAAAGTTTGTGATGTTTACAGACTAGAGTCCAGACACACAGAACAAACAAAAAGAGTTTATTTTTAACCACTGACACAAACATTTTTTGAGGTAGACATAAAATACAAGCACATACTGCAGGCAGCACATGAATGACTGTGAAGTGTTAGTTTAACAACAGATGAACTAAGTTTAACAAAAAGACGTCACACAGCACCTACACAGTGTCCTGCATGTAAATGTTCAGTGTGTGTACAGATTTGTGCTCAGAAATGAAGCTCTTCACACAGTTATTAGATTTTAAAGAGTTAGTGTGAGTTAGTGACAGTATTGACTTTTAAAGGTCAAATTTCAGAGGAAGTTTGTCCTCAGATCAGTTTAATTTCTGTTTGAGGGGTGTCAGGGAAGTTTTGTATGTTTCATCTTTGTTTCATCTGCCGTTTGGTTTTGACAGTTTTACTGATGAGTCAGCACACAGGTAAGACAAGATTTGTGTGTTTCATCTGTTGTCATTCATTCATCTGGTTTTGATCTTGTACTGTGAACAAACACGCTGTAAATTAGCACAGACTGTACTGTGTTACTGTACTGTTACGGTGTTAAAATCTGTGTTCTTCACTGATTCTTTATCATCTCTCAGTGTCTTCTCGAGAGGACAGCGCAGTTTTCCTGCGAGTCAAACGTGCCGACATGTTTCTGCTGGAGGAGATTCTGCAGGAGAATCTGGAGCGAGAGTGTCCTGAGAAAAAACAATGATATGATTCATGATAGGCGTTCATGTGTGAACCTTCTGGAATAACCACACACACACACACACGATAAATTGAACATGATAATGATCATTATTTTGTTTCTGGTAGTAAAGTTTTCAGACACAGATTAATTATCAATGAAATATGTTTTCTTTGTGAAATCATGTAATAATGTGCAATTAAACATCAACTCTGACATGCGAATACTGCCAAATACTAAAAAAATCTCGTATATAGAAGAGTTTTCGGAACAAATATTATGGTAAGTGTCATTTATCAATGTTTGATCACACAGTGAGTTTTTCTGTAAGTTAAAATATGGCAGTGTATGTTCACATAGATGGTTCTGTTAAGTTAGAATGAATGTGGCAGTGTATGTTCACATAGATGGTTCTGTTAAGTTAGAATGAATGTGGCAGTGTATGTTCACATAGATGGTTCTGTTAAGATAGAATTAATGTGGCAGTGTATGTTCACATAGATGGTTCTGTTAAGTTAGAACGAATATGGCAGTGTATGTTCACATAGATGGTTCTGTTAAGTTAGAACGAATATGGCAGTGTATGTTCACATAGATGGTTCTGTTAAGTTAGAA
>JAZGTK010000811.1:0-39114 GCA_036877625.1 Ambastaia sidthimunki
AGTGACAGGTTCACCCACCAGTGCATAGCAGCCTGGCTGATCCAGCAACAAGTGACAGTTATGTGAATCCATCAGGCAGTAACAGGAAGTTGATTCATCACCTACTGACATCATTTCCTGTGAATCCCAGTAAGTGGAAAGAGGTTGTCAATTCAAGCAAACATTTCACAATTCAAGTATACACATCTCAAATGCAGAAGTCACTTTCAAGTATTGGTTACCATACCTGACAAATATATCATCTTTATTTTATAAATGCACAAACTCATAATCATCTGTACTTTTAACCAGAGTATTCAGATGATGTTTGAACTTGCCTACAAACTGAAACATTTTTAGTGTCAAGACAAAGATGTAGAAAACATTAGCAATTAAACCTAATTAAACTTATCAGAATTTTATCAGTTACCAGCTCATCAGAAACTGTATAAAACAAAGAATTGACTACAATGTTTTAATCCAGCATACAGTAGCAAATAAGACAGTGCTAATATATATATATATATATAAATAATCTTCCACAAGATTGTATTGTAATGGCTTGTTCAATAATATGTAGGACATGGTAGAAGTGTTTGTTTAGAGACCACCACTATGAGGGGTTTAAAGTGATATCCTTGTCCCATCTATACTTCAGTTCCTACACTAGAACAGAATCTCATAAATGTAACTTAAAAATCTAAGAGGTTTCCCATAGGTATGACAACCTTTAAAGAACCCATCTTCATACAGACTGACATATAGCTGTTGCCAAGTTTTTTTCCTCTTTGTGTGTGAAAGATTCTCAGCTCAGCCTGAAGAGAAGGACCTAAATTTACTCTGCCATGCTGACATGGAATCACTCACAAATCACGAATCAGCGAGGCCACATCTTTAGTGCTTTGACAAGGTTAGGCTAACATCAAGTCAAGCACAGACATTCATACAATACAGACATTTTTGACAGATGACCATTTCTTTAAGTGAATCCTTGGAGAATTCCGCATGAGGCATGTGGAAGTGATAGAATTGGGAGGAACGCTTGCTAGCGCAGTCTTGCTTGACAGGTGAGTGATTTGTCCGGCGGTTTTTATGTAATTACTTTAGCCATCACCAACACTGGAGCTGTCATTGGTTGAAATAAAACTATTACAGAGGTGAAAAACTGTGACAACAAATGCGTTTCTGTGAAGGCTGCTGGTAGCAATCTCAAGGATAAGCACCGCGCCTTGGAACAATTTCAAATTCATCCAGATAATGACTCATGCTGGCGGTCCCACACAAAGAAAAGGTTATTATCTAATCCTCTTCAGAAACCGCTTACAATAAACAAACAAAATCAAGGAAAAAGCATTCGCAGTCAATAGCAAAAATAACTTTTATTACATTTCTGCATTTGAAAGACGTTTGCCTCTAAAGTGACTTACAATACATCAAGCTTTACATTATATCGGTACATACGTTCCCTCAGAATCGAACCTGTGACGGGGTGTTGCTAGCCGCGTGCTTTACCACTTGAGCTTCCTGAACACTTATTAACACATCAGCTTTGAGATTGCAATGACAGTTTAGAGTTTCAGGGGCTGACATCATCGTGAAACATGATCATGCTGGAGATGTGAGTGATTGTGGCAGGGTCAGAAAAGAGTTCCCATCCAAGACTCCTATCCTGATTGCCTTGTGTCAGCCCCCATTCCAGTACCTTCTGTACAACCAGATCGATATTTCCTAGGTCTGATGAGGGGCTTTGCCCCGATCTTACCTCTGTTTGACTGCCACAAACTGCGTGTCTTCCTGGCTATTATGGCCTGTAATTGTTTTTTCCTTTAGTACTTTACTGCTGTAGTCTCAGTCCCCAGAGCGGCTGTCTCCAAATCACTTCTCACCGCATACAAAAGGGTCCGATCACCTCATCAACACGTTTTCAAAGCCCATTATAATTGGTTGATGGAACGCTCTATTAGGTCAACTAAATCGTTCGAGTATTTTTGGCTACTGGAAACTTGTGACACAAAGGGTGGTATGTCAAGAACAATTGCGACATGCTTGATGGCAACATCAGAAGCACAAAATACTCCATTTTAAATACTGAATGCCTGAATTTTTTCACAAATAAAAGAATAGAGCAGAGCACGCTGAATCCTTTTTTTTAAAAAGAGAAACAATATTTGTTCAGTGTACCACGTTGGCCCAAAGAACAGACCATGAAAATATTTTCAAACTGACATACTTAAGATTCTTACTCATAGGAATTTCAAATTAATTCAGTGGGAAAACACAGATGTCATGTCTTTGTTCCTACCTCCCACTTGTTGTCCTTGGTGTGTCTCTTGAGTTTAATGTTCCAGTTTTCAGTGCTGACCTCAGCACAATGAGCTATCGTCATGGCAACAGGATAGGACAGGTTCAGCCCTGGAGGGCCATATGTGACCTCTGGTCCTAATAGAATCTCACACTTTTCCTCCGATTGGGCACTGATACACAAAAACAAGACAAATAAGTGTATCAGTGTCAATTTGACAAAAAAAAACTATTCTGGTTTCTGTCTCTCCCCTTCTCATCAATTTAAAAGAAAAAAGATCTTTTTAATACATTCACTGTTTGCACTGGGACCCCTTTGGCTAATAAATAAAACAGTCAACACATTCGGCTAAATCAAATAACAAAGTGATGAGACCGGAAAACAAAACACAATCAAATATACATTACCAGAAAAATCACTGTGCCCACAAAACTCTTTATTCTGCAAATGATGATGAAAACTGTCACGTCTGCAGTCTACGGAATCATTAAAATCACGACTCGGAGAACCTTGATTTAGTGGAAAGCTACAGATTCTCCGAGGGCACTGGAATCATTTACGAGCTCCTGCATATTCATCAGTCACTGCTTATGATCTCCTGGCCATTATCGTTACCTTCCATCTTTTCCTTGTGGTGGTAAACCATAACATAAAACCATTAATGAGGAGGCTTTGGCCGTTCATGCTAATTTAAAGGGGAAAAAAGACTAAAAGAAAGAAAGGAGGGAAGCACTCTGGATTATTTAACAAACACTGCAGCGTTATAAAGATTCAGTTTATAACTATATTGCCCAATTTTTTTTATTTCTGTATCACCAATCGCTTTGTAAGTGAAAGTTTACAATGAACCTTAAAAGTGCAGAGCAGAAATACAGCAGAATTAGCTTTAAGTACAAAGTATGCCAGAAGCCTTTTCAGTTTATCTGAATTAATATTCAGCGTTGTTGAAGAGTAAGAGCTAAACCATTCTTTACAGCCAATCACAAGTCAGGGCTCTTTCAAAGGGTTCTTCTATTTACATCAAATTACTATTCAGGCATGTAAGATATGTAACTTTAATGTGATTCATACCTTATTCTGATTTAACTAAAAGAGTCAGTATGAAGGACAATACATGAGGAATGCCTAAAATGCCATGGTTCAAGATTCCATCTTGAAAATTAATTTAAAATTAAGAACGTGTCCCCCGCCCCTCTCTTTATCTTTTTGCCTTTACCATCCTTGAGGACAAAACCAGTCTGGAGTCCTTCAATTAAATTTCATGTTTGGGAATGCTTTTAAACAACAATCAAGACATTGTACTGCTATATTGCATTGGATTTTTATTGCCTAAGTCTAGCTTTTATTCTTCTGAAAAAAAAAACATTTAAAAAAACTGCATGCCAGAAAATCACCCTGAAAGCAAGGCAACAATGATTTAAGGTGATTTTAGTTCGCCCAAAAATGAAAATTCTGTCATCATTTAATCAACCTAATGTTGTTTTAAACCTGTAAGGCTGTTTTCTTCCGTTTTATTTTGTCAGCCTCAGTCACCATTCACTTTCATTGTATGGAATTGAATACGATATTTTTTTATTTCTGAGTGAACTAACCCTTTAAGTTCCTCACAGCATGTAGCATGTTCATCACAGAAAATTCACACTTTAAATGAAAGGCTCCTGATTGGCTCTTCAATGGGTGTATGGTTCCATGAAGCACTGGTAAAAACCTTCCCACTGCACAAATGTTTTTACTAGTGGGAAAAGGTTCTTTGGGAAAATGGTTATTTTAAGAATGTTCCTTGTGAATATCTAAACTGATTCTTCTGTGGGATGGTTCCAGAAACCCCTTTTTGGCACCTTTATTTTTAAATGCAGTGAAACGAGAAGAACTCTTCACATTCAATACAACACATCGCTCTGGTTTTAATTTTTCATGCAAGTCAAAGCTGGGAGCAGATTACCTGCATTGCATAAGGAACCATGTTTCTGAGCACGTCTCCACTCGAGAACCTCAAGTGTCTTGTCATATTTTCACTACTGTCCTCATCCTCCTCCTCATCATAATCATCATCATCATCGAGGGTCTAATTCTGCCCGCTCCTAAGTCTGCATTGAAAGGCATTAGTCAAAAGGACTGATGAGTCACTGCTAAAGGGCCAGGCAGTGAGTGCTGTAGCTTTCAGAGACACTGTAGGAGGCGACAGACAGGCTTAATGGGTCCATTTTGCATTCACTTGGGCATCTGACTGTGATTTTTAACATTAGTTTGCCAAATTAATTGGTACCTCGACATAAGAGACAGTGTTTTAATACCACTTCAGTTATTAATGTCCACAATATCTCAAGTGAGCTTCAAAAGAATTAGTAAAATTCAATATTGTGACATTAGAGATTTAAATGTACTCTGTTTAAAATAATGTATTAACCTGTGCTCACAGTTTTAATCTATGGCTTTCAACGACAAATAGAAATTGGTAGAACATTCCCATGTAGAAAAACAGCCTTTTCTAGACCACTAATGTGGCTGAGCCTTTATCTCACAAAAGTCTCAATTAAAGGTAGGGTAGGCAATTTTTAAAGAGGCTAGCAACAGCCAGCTATCTTTGAAAGCATTAGATGCCACCCTTACTTCAAAGCAATTTCCAAAGCCACGCCTCCAATAAATTAATGCATCTATTGTTTTACAGGCAAGCAGGACACCCTATCATTGCATTCGGACCAGATGTAATGATTGGACAAACAATTAATGGCCCTGGCCTTACATGGAAGATATATACTGTATTTACAGAAAAATATTTGGACCACTTTGCTTAGTGTTTGCTATCAGGATGTGATGAGACTTTAAGTCAGCATATAAACTTTCTGGGAAAAAAAAAACACCTACCCCACCCAAGGGTTGCGTGCTTTTTTTGATGGGTAAAACTTTTTTAATGGTGGAAAAAATTGGTGTTTGCACCTTTAATTTAAAAAGTGTGTGCGTGTATCGAGGGGTAAATAAACGATCACTCATTCTTATTTTTTCTACTCGTTTGGTGTAATTGTTTTCAACTTCCTGTGTCGTTAAGAAGATGAATTCAGTCAGGGCAATGACAGCCAGTTGTGTTGGATCTCCATCAGCTCTGACAGAGTGAAACAGGCATACTGTCTCCAGAGATACATCAAAACTCCTGCAGGTCATTACCTTTACATGCTGAGAATACATAATACACAACATGTCAAAATCGGAGACCTTCAGAAACTCTTAAGGAAGTTTATGAGGGGAAAGAGCCGTGTGGGGGTGTAGACTGTGAACTATATATCCCAAAACAACTCGCATAAAATGATCACTCAATGATGAAGATCAAAGATTTACTTCTGTACATGCGCAAGATGATAAAGAAAAGTCAAGTTACAGCTTTCATTTACCTAGAGAGATAGTGACATCATCAAACTTCAGCCTTTCACATAAAGAGAGTTCCACAATGTCTCAAAGTCAGACTTCATGCTTGTTTGACAGAGCTTTTATTGCGTTACACGGTTTAGCGTGAGCCGAGACTCCATCTCTAGCATCCATAATCAGATTCACTTTCAAGGCAAAGCTTATTGATAGCAGAAATCAACTCTGATATTGGCTTTCCATTTTCATTTGTTTCAAGCACGGACCTATGCTTCCTATAGGCGACTCCATAAAGTTTTTACCTCAAAGTGCAAATTTATAATGTCACCTTCAGAGTTTTACAGGACATGGTCACATTTGATATTCTGACGTTCTTGATAAGGCAGTGATTTGTGCTTGTCACCTAACGGGCTCATGTAAATTGAGTTTCTTATAATGTAGATGTATGTACAGAGATGACTGCTGCTGTATATATACGATATACTGTGGGAATATTTCGAATAGTTTATATCAAGTGTTAAGGTTTGTCCTTGGAAAAACAATAGCAAATAGGAGGAAGCTGAAATTGAAAGCACAGAAAAGTTTTCTCACTAACGGAATAACTGAAAATAATGTGTTTATACCATCAAAGTATTCACAAATTCTCTAATATAAAGTCCTGAACTATTTTGTTTTGAAAACTTTTTATCTCTGTTAGTATGATAAGTAGATTACATTTCTATGCAAATTAACAAATGTTTTATGAAATATCTCCATCATTTGAATGCCTCTGTGCGGAGGCATGGCTGTTTGCTGTACAACGTGAAATCTAGTTTCCAAAAGAACTAAGAAACAAAAGTAAAGGGCTCAAAAGAGGTGCATTGCTTACACCAAAACGTGATGATCCAGACCTGTCAGTTTATGGTCTTACCTAGACTCTCCTTGATTTATGAGCATGTACATTTCCCAAGAAGTGTCTTCTGCAATCGCCCCATGAGGTACCAGCAAACTTACTCCTACAAAAACAACATTGAGGACATCAGTAATAAAGACACCATTTATGTGCAAAAGCAGCTATACCATTCATGGAGGAGCAAGGAAACAAGGAAGCATCAGTTTGAGTATTGAGAAGCACCCACTCAATCTTTTCAAAATGGCCGTCATCTCGATGAGCACATTTTATGGACGTAAAAAGGAAAGCATGAAATTAATAATTAAAGTTTTAAAAACATTATTCTTTGTTTCTAGTCAGTAAATATCTCAGCAATATTTGAGTGAGTTTTCCGAGCTAAGCATATTTGTTTTTTTTTAAAAGAACAGCTAATTTATAAATGTACGCTGTAGTGTATGTCAAGACTTTGTATGTATGTTTCACTTGTTTGCAGTTTTATGACAGATGCTGAGAAGATTTTGATAACTGAGGAACAAAAAATGATCAATATGTGCATTTATTGATGCAGTGAACTTAAAAGGTAATTCCATGTCCTTATATTGCATGTACGCACTGAACATGGTCATAAATTACATCTATAAATACCTTGTGAAAGGTGATTATGTAAACAATACTCTCAACAGCTGTACAGAAACGATTCACAATGTGTTCAGAAGACAAATACTCCAAACCACAACTTTATTAATATTCCAGTCATCTAGATGAACTTGGATAATAACAGTAGACATGAATTTTAAACACAATAAATGTGTTTTTATGTAGTTCGCCATTATATTTCTCACTTCATCAATTACAGTTAAAAGCCACTGAGAACCAGTTTCTGTCCTGGTATGATGTCTCTCTCTCTCTCTCTCTCTCTCTCTCTTTGTGCAGTTTCTCCATGCTCTTTGATTCTGACAAGAGGGAGTTTTTTTTGGCCCTAAAACCCTTCAACACAAGGACCTTAGAGTGAGCAGGTTCAGTGGATCGTTGACCCTTACAAGCATCAGCCAAAGGAGAACATTTAGTTTCAGAGCACTTATTAAATGCAGACAGATGATCTGAGAAAACAAATATTTCACAGCCACCAAAGCTGTTGTTTGTCTTAAAGTGCAATTCAGATAAAGGATGTTGTACAGTTGATGTCAGGTTTAATAGTTGGTTGGAAATATATTATTTTAATGTGATCTTAGCCAGCAAACTTGAAGTTATCTGTTTTTCCCTATTCAAGCAGATAGTACTTGGTCTTGTATTACTAAAAAAGCTGCCCAGAGATGTTGCAAAGATGGCCGCCCAGTGCAGAGAGTTCCTTAAAGGGACTTTGATAAAACTAAACTTATCAAGCTGCATCCAATGAAAACACATACTTCCTCTTACCTGCATTTGGAATGACCAATCGGCCACCCAGGTGCCCAAACACTGCGCTGGTTTTCAGATGAGTCTTTCCAACAGTGTGAGGTCCATTAGGGGTGACCATGCTCCTCTTCTTCCCCTCTACTGTGCAGTAGTTTGGGTGAAGGCTAGCAGGTATGCTCTCTGGGTGGGCTTTGACATGATACTCTGCCCGGTCCGCCACACCTAGTGAAACCATAAAGGAGCTCTGAACTTTGACCTTTTCTGGCAGGGGGTCAAAGAGCTCTTTGTCTATGGAGTCGTGGAAACAGACTGGGCTGCTGTAGGTCTGGCCAACTGTTATGTCAGGTTGCATGGAGGAATTCAGTAGAAGTGGATTGCCTGGGGAGATGAAAAGATAGTCTGTGATAATTAAAATGTTTTTGTTGGATTTGTTGAAACAGGCGAAGGGAAAAGAAAATGGTTAGATGAGGTCCTAAGGTGCCAACTCCAGTAATATCAGACGCGTCAGACCATGGCCTAAATTTCAGGGCGGGAAATAGAAAAGGATTAAATATTTAATTTGCTGTTTAAACTAAAATATTCATTCTGAAAGAGCTGGAAAGTTGAAAAAAGGTTTCTTTTTAAAAAAGAAAAAGTGAAAAGATATTTAAGTATGTGAGAAAAGTAAATGCACTGGTACAAAATAAATAAGTAACCAGCTTATCGCTTTCAATGAACTGTTGGCCCTTCACAAGCTAACCAACTGATGCTGACAGAATTGTGATTCTGAATGTGTGGTGATATTTGGAATATACAATGTGAATTCTATAACTTGTTTTATATACAGTTAGAAGCAAGTTCTGATCAACAACAATGGGAAGTAAAAACGGATCAGTTGAATCCATTTTGAGTTTGGATTAGGCCTTTGCCATCTGAAACGTCCAACCAAATTACCAAGTAATTTTAGATTAATTGAACTGACCTAAACAGTAAATATATTTGTTTTTATAGATAAGCTTTACCAAAGATACTCTCTCAAGTTTTTCGACTTCTTTATCTATTAGTCACAGTTCAGTAGGTTGTTCAAGGCAATAGTGCTTACAGTATACGCACTGACTCATGTTACAATCACATCTTTAAACGGTTTGTCACTGCCTATTAGCACAGTTATTTAAGCACTGAACTTACACAGTAAAACGGCAGGACATTCCCCAGTGCCATCATTGAGGATTTGAAGTTAATTATACAATTCATTCACTGGTCCACTCATAAGGACAAACATATCTAAAGTACATCTAATACATCTAAGTGACCTTTTTGTTTACCAAGTTTTAAAATTTGTCATTTCGAGCAGTTCTTGGAAGGGGGTCTTCACGTCTCGCTGTTACTCTCTCACCTTTTCCAGCATGAGGCAAGCACACACCGTCACAGAGCCCCCACGATTCATCCTGGTGCCAAAGCTCTAACATTTGAGTCACTTAGTCCTTGCTGGCCAGCTGCTTCACAGTGTGGGGTGGGTAGCAGGAGGCTAATGGCTCTTTATTTTTAGGAAAATCGTTAATTACCCCAGGCTGGGCTGATCGGTGTCAGGCGTTATTTAGGGATATTTCTAGTCACCGTGCTTGGGCAGGTCAAGGTTTTGTTATAAGGTGAGGACTGGGTTGTCTTCTGCATTGTGATAAACAATATCGTTGTAGCAGCATCTTTGTTTCCATCCATTTAATTTGTCACAACAATTTCTGTATTTTTTTACTCTGCGTTTTCAGAGTTTCAGCTCAATTCAGCTCAACACTAGCTGCTTAAGAATAATATTTTTTATTTGATATATAACATTAAAAGGTTATATATCAAACGTTAGTGCAAGACTGTTTTAAATACTTGAGATAACCTTTAGAGACTGTTAACCAACATTCTGGGAGCGTTCAGTGTTAACTGGGTAGCAAAAATACTGAACCTCAATTTAGTTTCACCAGACACAGACTGAATTTAAACTTTATTAAATGGCTCAACTTTCTGAACAGTCGTCCACAACAAATTGGTTTTCTCTCCTTGCATCTCTTCAAAAGGAAGATCTGATCACTGTGGGACAGGAAATCTTTAAAACGACAGCGTCAAATGAAAGAGGAAGACAGCAGGATGATAGCAGTTAATGAAACAGGCATGTAGTAGGATACCTTGCAGAAAAAATCTGGAATTAGAGACGTGATTAAAATGACTTAGTGGCTAAGATTTTAAAAGCGGGTTTAATGCAGCCAGACAGACTGAAGTTCCATGAGGTTGCCTTTGACTCGGAAAGTCAGCTGGAATACTGGAATACTGAAAACAGCAACAAATGGCATGTAGGGAGATAAAAGCATGTTATCCAATATACAACATTAAAAAGGACAGAGATGGTTTATATTAGAGTTCCTTTATTGTCATTGCATGGTACATACAGTTTCCCCGAATTTCATTGTATGTACCAAGCAATGACATTAAAGAAAATCTAATTCAAACCATCCCTATCAGAAATAAAACAAAATCAAAATAATATTAAATGCATTCACATCCTTTTTCAAAAACGATGATAAACACAGCACACAAATCAATAACTGAATGTATTCCTGGGCATCAGCTTGTGAAACAACTCTTTAGAAAAGCATCAGTTTGGCAATTTCTCATTCCACACCCCGTGCCATTAAATCAACATCCGGCATGTTTCCTTTTTCATTGAGCAGAGTTTGGTCTTCCCTGCGAGCTGATGGGAAATGCGATGGCTGCTGGTTGCGAGCGCAGCGGGAGGCAGAAAGAAAGTTGGCCTTTTTAAATAGGATTGATGACCTGACAGATGCGGCTCAGCTGAGCCTTGATCCTCTTTCCTGTTGCATGCAAAGAGAGGGGTGTCGTCTTGCCAGGCCTTGAGCACAGTAAACACAAGCTGCTAGTCGCAGCTCCAGCGCAGCCTTTCACTGCGCTGTCACAAGCAGCCAGGATTGATTACCCTGTGTGGCGATGGCTATCACTTTCTCTGACCCAGAAGTGTCACTAGCAGTAATATAAATGCGTGTAGCGGAACCAAATGCGGGTCACGTGACCACAGACGGTCTTATCAACGAAAGTTATCAGCACGACTGACAAAAAGGCAGAATTGATGCTCAGGCTAACATGCTTTACACATTTAACTGTCAAAGGATTTGGGCTTTAGAGGTTTTTTGAGTAAGAATGTGTGGAGGGTGTTTGTGTGAGTGAAAGACTGACTATGTCAATGATTAGATTTGTATTCTGCATTTGTATTCTATTACTAAAATTAAAACTAGCAGTAAACTAAATATTCTTGTTTTTATTTCTTCAACCAATGGGGGTTGTTCTGATTCAATCAAACACCCAATCACAGGTTTTGTATGTGACATCTAAAAATAGATGTATCTGAAATCTATGACATCACCATAATTAAGCCACATGGTTACAGAAAATAATAATTTAGCTGTGTGACACAAAACAAATGAAATTAGAATCTTCCCATTTCTACGACCTCAACGAAATTCTTTACCCTGTTTGAAAATTATATGCCACAAACCTACAAAACTTTGACTATTTCTCAAGTTCTCAGGCGTGAGCTAACTGACACAAAAATCATAAATGTTCCAGTGTTGCTGAAAATTTACTGCCAAATGTAGCAATAATGGCACATTTAATTTCATTGTCAGCTATTACTGCAGATGTGTTGTATAAAATATATTACAAACTTCAAGCTATTTTGAGCAGTCCTGCAGTTTCTGATAAAATGTGTCATCACAGGCAGATGAAACAATTTGCAACCAAAGAATGTAACCACTTTATCAACATTGAACTCTTTACCTTGTCTGGTGGTTTTGAAGTTGAAAGACTGGAAGCCTCCAGCAAGAGCAGATGAATCAATGACGTCCACTCCATACTCACTCTGGCTCTTCCTGTAAAGGGTGATGGCCACGATGAGAGCGACCACAGCAACCACCCCCGCAGCCAGACCGGAGTACAGCGCGACATCGAGAGAGCTCTCTATACCTGTGACAGCCACAAACACACACGCTGAGGCTCAATGGGAAAACTGGCTTGCATTGCGGAAATAACAAGGATCATGTTCTGTTTGAAGCATCTGATAAACATGAAAAAAACAGGTTTTATTCCAACATCCAAGTAAAAATTCCAGTCCAGACAAAACACTCACATATATGTGCAATCTAACATGAAATACTATTAAAATACTAAAAAAGATAACACTTTAGAAAAAGTTTAAAGGATTAGGAATGGTTGATTTCATAGATTTGTACTGCTAGAGCCACATTTCACAGTCCTGAACGATTTGCCGACGGAAAACCATGAAATCCGTCACACCTGGTCATTGCGGTTAGACTTGCAAATCGTTTAGACATCTGTGAGCACGAAACAGGTGCAATATGCACATGTTTAGCAGTGTATAAAGACACGCTGGCACGTGAGGGTAGTTTGGGAGGTGTGAATTCCAGGGCCCCTACCACTTTAAGAACTGGCAATGCTGTGTGCCAACACCCCACGCAATCATACATCTGTTCAGCTGGCATCTACAGCAGTGGCCTGGGTGACCTCTGCAGTGGGAGTCTGGGCACACTGAACTCGCAAGATCACAAAGGACACAGAGGACATTAATCACGCCAAGAGAGGAAGAGTATGTTTATAAAACCTGCAGCACTGCATTTCAAACAGACATGCGACATGCAGTTTAACAGCATTACATGGATCGAGCTTAAAACATGCGCCTGACACAGAATGAAGGTGAATTTTTTTGCGCGTCAATCACGCTCGAGATTAGTTGCAATTAAAAGCATTACAAACCAACAAACACAATACTGCAATAGCATCTTAAATCATGTGGTTAACAAACTCCCACCCGGTTCTAACGCATTTAAAAATCTGCTTCAAAAGCGTGTCAATATGGTTAAAATAATACACAAGGGAAAAATAAAGAGGTACAGTAATATGCTTGATGAAGTGAGTTAATATTCAATGATTACACCTCGTTGCTTCCTCTAAATATAGCACATGCTCAAACGTCACATCCAATCACTCAATCTAATCTTAAAGGACATAATAGATTATCAGTAGCACTTTGAAAATCTCTGAAATGGCTAAGCTGGAAATCTGGAGTTGATAGATTTTTTTGGTCGATAAGGACATCTGCAGTATAATAAAAATCTTATTCCTAATCAGTATCTTTGTCTTGTTTTTTAATAAATGCTTTTTCTTATAAATAGATTGAAAAGCGGAACTTGCCATAGGCTAGTTAGATTTGATATCAGAGAAAATATTTTAAGCATAAACCTAGTTTTTAATTCATGGTTTTGCAGTGTTTGAACCTTATTTGCTTTAGAGCTGATTTGCATTGGAAGGTTAATTTGGTTTGTAATGTCCATGCTTTCTTCTACACTGTTTTAAACATAATAATACAGGTAACCAAGTGTAGATATGAGCACATATTCGATCGGATTGAGCTTATCTTAATTAAGAAAGTAAAAAAAGCAACTGCATTTAGGCGTGCCATCATGAGAATAATAATTTCGACACAGGGTATTCAAGTTAATTCAAACCGATAAGTGATTCAAACTGGAGTTCATTTTACATAGACAACAGTTTATTTTGGTTTTAATTCCCTCATCTGTATGGAAATTAGGAATTCACGTGAAATGCGAGGGGGAACTCACTTTGGGGCTTTACATCATGCATCAGCTTTCCATCTGCAGGGAGGAAGAGACAGAACGAGAGAGAGAGAGAGAGAGAGAGAGAATTATAGTCCATCCCCATATTACTTATTACAAATACACTTTCACGGCACGGGTAGATGTTCAACTGCAGGCTATGCCAACATCAGCTGTGGATATTGTTGCTCAGCATTGTTGCCATGGGAAGCTACTGGCAGATGGTTTTGGATCACTTAGGCTGCAGGATGTTTCTTTCTTTCATTATGAAGGTGAAATCAGAGAGGTTTATCATGCTGGGAGAAACTGCTATGAGGGAGATACTGAGAAGGATAAGGTGCATTAATGCAGCCGCCTTCATCCAATCTTAGCACACAATTATCACACAACCCGCTGCATTTCTGTGCCATCATTAAAATTGTGTTGAGAAGTAAGTGAGAAATGACGAGCAATGACCAATATGTGATGATGATAATGCTGATGTCATTGATTGACACCAAGCTGGGATGCAGTGACGCTGTTTATGATGTCATGCCTCATTAGCATATACTCACTTTGTGAACATAGTCCGTCCGTGCAGTTCTCTGCACTCTGCGCTTCTCCCTCACACATCTTGCCTCTGTGTCGGGGTGGTGGGGCGTTGCACTCCCTCCATCGGTGCCTCTCACACTGGGCGTTACACGACGTCCACTCACCCCACTCTTCCCAGACCCCATCCACTGCAGAGCACACCACAGGGTTACCATTTAAGAAAGGAGCAGCTGTTCTGTGCATTAACCGCAATTCACCAGAGGACCTGAGATTTCTAGAGGCTTCATTAAAAGTATTTTAATGGGTTTAATTGTCTGAAATGTTCAAACTTTTGAACACACTGGCAAGGTTACATCAGCAACTTTTCTGCAAATTTCTGCGTGTTTTTTCAACTGTGGACACTTTTGCCCTGTGCACTTTTAACAGACGAATGCTCTTGAAACATACACGTTTTGTACACTCGCTATTTAATGTGTCCACTAACAATGTTTAAGTTTATATGCTGTACATGCATCTCAGGAGAAGTCTCATTCTTCTGAAGGGTTCATTAATGTTTTTACCGCACTGTCATTTTCACTGCATCTCAACTGATGTATTGTGTTTGACAGCACTGACAGCCTGTAATATATTCTAAATGCATATAATTAATTTTTTTTAATATTTTATTCACATTTTCGTCTCCTTGGTTATCAATTACAATTAATTAACTTGTTAAAACCTTATTAGTGGCAAAATTGTTAATCATGATGGAAACGACTGTTTATCTTAATGTACAGAACACCTTACAAACACTTTTAAATGGGACTAAATAAATACAAATTAATCAACACAATTTGAATTTGCTTAGATGATCATAATCTTCAAATACGTTTTTATGGAATGTCATATTTTCAGATCTGGGTCTGGAACAAAGGTACAATCAAATTACATGACTTTTACATAAAATGTTACCAAATATATCACCAAAGATAATTTAAATAGAATGGTTAAAATCTGTAAAACAAATCAGCCCAGGACATGTGCAAATTATTATTTTATCTGTTTTTCATCTGTAATAAGAAACAAAGTCTTATTCATCTTACTCAAAACTGATAATAATTACATTTATGCATTTGGCAGACGCTTTAATTTAAAACGATTTACAGTGCATTTAAGCTATACATTTCATAAGTTCCCTCTGAATCAACCAGTTGAGCTACAGGAACACATATAAAATGTTGTTCTACAATTTTAAAATAATCTTGCTCTACACTTTCCACCAAATGACGCAAGCTCTTGTTGATGAAATTATTTAATCTTCATCCATCACCAGCAGAAATTCATCAGGGGGTGAAGTCATCATGCTTAGCTGAGCAAATTATGACTAAGCTTCTTTGCCAACTTACAGATATAGTTTCCCCAAAAATGTGATGTTTACACAGACACTGGAGAATTAAACTTCTTTAATACTCTTTTGTAAATTTTCAGGCCAATCCATGGCTGTTCAAAAGTCTGTTTAAATGAAATTTATGCGTTGAAGCTAATGTGTAACATGGTGTCAGGTTGAATATTTAAAGACACTCATGTTGCCCATTTAGGATAATATGTTTTGAGGCTTGTCCAGGTGCAGTCACAAAACACAAGAAGAAAATTATACTCTGCCTAATTGGGGAGATGCCCAAGAAGTTTAGGGAATTAAAATTTTTATTATAAACAATTAGGCAACATGGCATACTAACTTGTTTCATTAATTCCTGATAAATAACTGAGCTGTTTAAAGAGTGAAGGGACAACTGAATGCACTGACTACTAATAATTTCTCACTACAAATAGATTCAAAGCTATCCAAGACGAATAATATAATGCATGTGTTTATCTTTGAAAATAAATGTATTTAGTTCTTAATTGTCCTCGCACATAGAACTATATATACAGACATTTCATAATTAAATAACAATTATACTAATTGCACACATGTGCTTCAGTTATGGATTCTCAGAACAATAATTCAAAAGATTATTAGGTTAACTAATTAAAAAACAAATAGACGTTTTAAGATCTACTCAAATAAGGGTTCACAAATCTACTTAAACATGTCACGTTTTCTCAATATTAACATTAATAATGCCACTAATTACAAGAAAAAGATTATTCCTATTATAAGAACACAATAATATACCAACAAGCCAAACAAACAAATGGTTAAGGTTATGCCAAATATCCAATGAATGTCAAACCCAGCTCTTAAGCACTACATGCTGTAGGCACTGGATGCTGAAGGACAACCATTCAGTGGAGATACTGTGAGGTTAACAGAAAATCTGACCTGGGCAGACGGCATTGCAGGTGATCTTCTGCACAGACATGCCCTCACAGAACGCTCCTCCATTTAGAGGGGCTGGGTTAGTACAGGTGCGAGAACGTTTCTGAACTCCACGCCCACAGTTTACACTGCATGGAGACCATTCAGTCCACAAAGACCAACCCCCATTTACTGCAGAGAGAGAGAGAGAGAGAGAGAGAGAGAGAGAGTAATCTGCTGAATAAGACAACAACTTGAGGACACAACAACCTTTCTCAAACCCTGCCAGTCAAACTACAGAGTAAAAGTCTTCTACATGTGAGGTCACTACATTTGTGTAGTCTAGCTTTGAGCCATACAACTGATAATAATGTCTACATCTATTTTAATAACAGTAACGGATGGTGTTTCTCTCCTTTTTCTCCTCCAGCATTTCTGCCATGAACCAGGACAAGATTAACGGTACCACTGACACCAGCAAACTATTCACAATGTTCTCCTTCGTCCTCTGTCCGCCCCCTCCTTCTGCCTCTGCCTCCCTCCAACTCTCTGACTGCTGACGCCAGTGCCACTTTTTCCACTAACAAGGTGGCAACCATCAGCAACAAGTTCTCAGCTTCAGACACTTACAAGCATAGACACCGGCACAACACTTGTTCTTCACACGCAGATGCTTTTTCATTCTCTCCTGGAGACTCATGTTTCTAAACTCGACCTCTCCAACCGCCATACCACATGACCTTATCCCATTCTTTGAGACATCTCTCATACATTTTTCTTCACACACATCATAAACACACCTCTCACTGGCATCTTTCCTGTCACATTTAAGCAAACCTGGGGAAACCCAGATGACCTTACATCTTACCTTGCAAAAACTAGATAACTACATACCTGTCTTGCTGCTTCCTGCCCAAAATCAATGAAGGAGATGCCATGACTTCCTGTGAACACGATGGATACCTACCAACGGGGCTTTAAAAGTAGACGCTGTACTGAGATTGCTCTGCTCTTTGTTATTGAAGCCTAACAACTGGCAAGAACTACCTTAAATTGACTGTCCAAATCCTGAAAGTTTAGAAAAGCAAAGGAAAATGTTTATTGACCACCATCCACCAAATTAAGTGCATCAGCGTAGCCTTACCGAAAACAACTACAGTGGCTGTAGCGCTACGTCTTTTTGCCACTATGTTGCTGGCGAGGCAGGTGTAGTTCGCAGAGTCTGAAAGTCTGGCTTCGTTGATGATTAAATTGTGGTCCGCACGTGTATCAATGTTATCATCTCTGAGAGAGCTGACTAGCTCCTCGTTCTTCAACCACTCCACCTAAAAGATAAAGAAACACATGTATTAACCTCAGATGCATTCGTTGCAATTTATAAAACTTCTACACTTGAGTAAGCATTGCATAAGACAAGCCTTTTTAGCCTTACAAACTACAACTGTTATTGGAAGGATATGTTCGCGTTTTGGAAACATCTGGTTTAGGTTTAAGATACTAATGATGAACACAGCCTGTTGCTGATGAACACCCTTAACTAGTGAAAGTTTTAACCTATCTTTGTGGTTACCAGCCTAGATCTTTAACCATTATGGCATGCCACCCCAAGAAAACAAATTTTAAAACAAGGAGAAACATCTCGCATGCCTGCACTTATACCTCAAGTCATAAAGAATTCACAGATTAAAACTGCTGATCCCGTAAATGGCAGGTGATGTAGACTTGAGATCCCTTTTTTTGGGTAAAAATGCCCAGTTTAGTATCTGATTCATATTTTAAATTTACAAATCTCAGCTCTTCAAACAATTAATTAAATCTTCTAACTCTTTTTAATTCTTCATCTAACTACTAAATACATATTCCACCATATTTTATTCTTTCTCTTTCTCCTCGACCCATCTGATTAACATAATTAGGTGTCCGCACACTGCATATGTGCATGTGCTGTGTTTTCTATACCGCCAGAGAAGAGAGTGATTGAAGCTAATTTTCTATACGCTACTTCAGATGCTTTGCCAGTGGAGAGCACTTCTCTAATGTTTACTCAAGGTTTCAGATCAACCTGGGAGTCGAAATAGGCAATTAGCAGACAGTGAAAGCAGCCCTCTCTGAGACATGTGTCCTGCTCTGCATTCCTGAGTATCACATCTTCACTGAACCTTTGAAAAACTGCAGAGAACGTGCATGGAACAAGGGAGAAAGAGGGGGAGAGAGACAGATGAAAAAAAAGAGGGAGGGAGAGAGAGATGGGGAGAGAGGGAGAAAGAAAGTGGGAAAGACAGAGAGAGAGAAAAGGGGAGGGAGATAGAAAGAGAGGGAAAAGGTGGTAGAGAAAGAGAGAGAGAAAGAAAGAAAGAAAGAAAGAAAGAAAGAAAGAAAAAGGGAAAAAGACAGAAAAAAAGAGAAAGGACAGGAGACAAAAAAAGAGAGGGAAAGGAGATAGACAAAAAAGAAAGGGAGAGAGAGAGAAAGAAACGGAGAGGGAGAAGGAGAGAGACAGAGAAAGGGAGGGAGGGAGAAAAGGATGAAGAGAGACAGAGAGAGAGGGAGAAAGAAAGTGGGAATACAGAGACAGAGAGAGAGAGAGAAGGGAGGAAGAAACAAATGCAGGCGACAAATACAAATGAACAGCGTATGTGTGGCAGAAGATGTGAGAAATGAATGGCCTAATTGGCACATTTGTTTCAATTATAGCGCAGCTAACAGCAGCCGGGCTGACGGAGGGGTTTCCACAGCCTCAAGAGGATCCTGTGATTTCATTAGCGCTTCTATCCTGCCTGTTTAGGGGCCTGTTGACAGGTAAAGATCAACCGAAGTGAAGACCTCGCTTTTATCACAAGCACAGCGGCTGCTATGCTGTCCAACATAAAGACGACAGGAAATCAGAAATGTTAAAAATGTTTTTAAACGCAGTCAAATGATGTTTGGATCATTTCTGCAGGTGGACAGGAGGTCAGCTGTGAGGTGTGTTTGCATGCGAGGCTGATGAAAGTACCTCAGATTTCAGCAGGGTATTTGGTAAGGCTAAACAGTTGTGACAGACGGCCCTCGGGAAGTAGTAATATTATTATAAGACTGTCTTACTGACCGTGAATTCCATCACACAAAACACACTTTGAAATTTCTTTTAACTGCAACCTTTGATAACATACCTCTCCAAATTTCTGCTTTTCTTTTTATTCTTGGCATATGACATATAAGCATAGAAAAACACATTTTTATCACATTTCAAACAAGCTTTGAGAATAAATAAACCATTTTGGCTCCATCTACATAACTTTGTGAACGCTTATTCACTTATTTTTAAAGAATTAGGAAGTATTTGTTGAACCAACTTAAAATTTGTGTCAAGCTGCTGCTCAAAAGGGAATATCTACTGTGAAAAAAAAATATTTTATTCTCTAAAGACCACATAAAGTATTAAAGTATAATGTTAGTCAAGGTTTGGTGCACCAAAACAACTTTTTAATGAAATGTGTTTTTATTAACTTTTACAACCTTTTAAAAAACCCTGAACTTTCTTTATATGTTTCCATAAAACAAAAGTAGAGAGACCGAGGGCCATCAAGCTCCAAACAGTATGAAAAACACCATAATAGTACTATAAAAAAACAAGTTAGAAGAAATTTATTTTTGTGTATTCCTTTAGGTGCTAATAAGGCATTGATATGTAAATGAAGCCTTATGTTAATGTGTTAATAGCTCTGATGTCTTAACTGTGGTGCATTCTGACCAATCACAGTTTGCAGTTTGGTTTCTATTAATGGCTTGAGTAAACTGGAAAATGAGTTTTGTGTAAGTTTATAGTACCTCTAGTATCTAACCTTAATTTAACTTTCATCAGTGGTGTAGTCAAATATTTCATCAAAATAACTTTTCTGCAGAACACCCCATTTAGTCATTTATAATCCCAGGTTTCTTTGTGACATGAAAGCTCTGAATGATACCCAGCTTTTCAATTGCCACTGGAACAGTTTTAGGAATTGAGTAGGATCCATATTGGCTTAACTTTTCCATTTAAATATTCTCAGCGCCCCTAAAGTAGCTGAAATACTGTGGGTTATTTATGGCAACAGCATCTTGCCCAGGAACCCCTGCAAGAACTTGGCAAAAAGGACTTACTCCAAGCTTGACAATAACAGAAAATGAGCTTGGGAGTGTGGGCAAAATGAAGTGGCTGCTTTTGTGGAACATAATCCAGTTTATAAAGTAATTCAAGAACTGTCGAGTGCTCAGGGTTAGCAAACCGCTGTAATATAACGGTGGGCTTTATTCTAGACACTATAGCTATTAAGCTCCTACACTGAACTACAGAAGCTTCCATGACTTTGAAAACACGACCCTGATCCCAACTCTTCTCAGAGTCTTACCATATAGAATAAGAAGCTTTATTATTCTGTCTGTTTAAACAACACAGCAGCCTTTATCAGATCTATTTCATTTAAACAGGTTTTATTTAAAACTTCAATATCCGAGTTGCTGCTGAAATCTGCATTGTTTTTGGACAATGAAAAGTTTCTAATAAATACATTTGTTACAAATAACTAAAAATCTACTATTAACCACCTGCATTTTCCAAAGCAATATACTCACTACAGGTACAACAACAGTAAATAGCTTTGCTTGTATATGTTAACATTTTTTCATTTTGCAGATGCTTCTGTCCAAAGTGACTTACAAATGATCAGCATCGCATACAATGTTTACAAGAGCCAGTAATACTTGTGTATCATTTAGTGTGGGATTTACACCGATAACATGGTGGTCATCAGCTTAGAGTTTTAGCCACAGCATCACCATCACAGTCTAGATCAAACCGTCCAATCAAATGACAGAGATGTCACCCTGCAGTGTTATCTGAACATTTTGCCTTCTTGTTGCCATGAAAACTGTAAGCTGTGGTTTGAGCAGAATAATTAACAAACATTGTAATTCCCTTTGATCTAATAGTATGGAAATGCAGCGATAAATCCACTAGCACAGATGGAGATTTGTATCATGCAGATTGAATTGGATTTGAAGGAACAGTGAGAATTAGTCATTTCATTCCAATGTTTCTATAATAACCATGAATGCTGAGAACAACCTCGATTAGCTTTAGTGTCATCATTATATATATTTTAGTCATATCAATTAATCAATATCAAAATCAATAAATTATAAACAATACATTTATGAATTGCATTATAGATTTTTTTTCTAATTAGCCCCCTTATATGATCTTCAGTTATCCCCATTTATAAAATACATTTCCAGCTGATATTAGGTCCTGTTTTATCAAATGTCTCAAATGTCTTCACTGCATATATAAATATAAAACAGGCCATGTTTATATTTGTATACTTAAAGCCAATTAACTGGCTAGGATATCTTTACTGAACTTCAATGTAGCAGGGACAGTGAGAGGCTAGAAGCTGTAAGTCTTCATACCGATTTATGACATCCAACATCATTAACCAATGTATAGTGCAACGGTACATACATATAGGCACATATGTTCCTTGCAATAACAAACATCTTGTGGGCATCATCTGTTGCTCACAGGAGCCAATTTTACTCTTTTCTTCTGATAAGAAAAGGAAAACATATTGGTAGGTCAGGTTTTATCTTTCGGGTTCAAGCGATCCCTGCAACCCAAGTCATCTCGGATAAATCAATCTTTGAGGTCTCAATTCACAAATTAATTCCATTTGCACAGGCTCATATTTCCCCAGTTTTCTCATCCAGCCTAATTTCAAAAGTCAAAACTCCAATTTATTTTCAATTCCAGAGCTTTGAGATTCCTTGATGCAATCTGAATTGGAAATTAAAAATATGATCCTGAATTTAAAATAAACACGAGGATTTGACCCTGACAAACATAAACATTCACACTGAGGTTGAACGAGGTTGTGCTAACATTCCAATGACTATTATGGGCTTGGCCAATAAGGACTTTAATACAGAAGGATAGGCAACCTCAAACATAAGGCACAAAGGTTGTCTCATCTCTTCTCTTCTGAAGACACAGCCACATTACCATTCCCCCCAGATCTGCCTTATCACAGCTAAACACATAGATAGGACACACCACCCAGCTCAGACAGGCCTGTAATTGGCTTGTTAGATCATGAGGATCATCATTCACTCGGATGGTGGCTGGAACAGCACAGGAACAAAATACAAGGACAGAGCAAACACAGGAAACAGGCAGAACCACATACAGCAACGGATGAGCTATTGCTTTTTGAATTATTAAACACTAGATGCTTTTGTCATTCCTTTAAAATTCAAAAAGTCTTGGTGTTGCAAATAATTAATTGCTTAATTCATATGGTGTCATATTGTAAGAGTATATAGTATATAGTATTATATTACTATAAATAAGACTTTTTTTTTTACTTCTGTGGAACACAAAAGAAGATATTTTGAGAAATGTCTCAGCGGTTTTGTGTCCATACAATGGAAGTTGTATGTACTGTTGTTTGAGTACCACTGTTGTTTGGTTACCAACATACCTCAAAATATTTTCTTTATGTTGCTCAGAAGCAAAAAAAGTTTTGGAATTAAACAGGTTTGGAATGACATGAGGGCGAGCGATTGTTCATATTTTGAAAACTATCCCTTTAAATCTCTGACCACTGTTTTTAATGTCAGATCAAAGTTAAGTTCAAGACATTATTGAGATCTTCTCTGAAGCAAAAATATTTATTAAGAAGCAAGTTTTTCAATCTGCTCTTCATCCCACTGCTATCCTGAAGAACCAACTTGGATATCAAAGAGATCTTATAAATGTCCAGTCCAAAGGGCTTATCTGAAAGCAGAAGCAGAAGTTTTTGCAAACAGCCTCAATGATTTACCATCAAAGTCCATAAATGTGGCATAAAAACCCTCTACAAAAAGTTCTGGAGCTTCTATCTCTATCCAGATGAGTACTTCTCCTCAGTAGTGTAACCTTAGTGTAAGTAATCTCATTAAACAGATTTTTATGATAACACAGTCTAGACCAACTTTGCAGAAGGGCCTAAAAAGCTCTCTGGGGAAACGTTTTGGTCTGCAACAGGATTTTTTTTCTCTCTGTAAAAGGTCATTTCAGTATTTTTCTGTGTTAAAGCTGTAATTACAGAAGTGCTAAGAAGCCCCCCTGCGTAGATACAATATCATTTCATGTCACCATTTAATTCACCACCAAGATTTACACAACAAATAAATACTGCTACTATTAAAAAGAAAATATGCACTCTATTTAAAGAAGCGGTTCGCCATAAAATGAACATTTAGTCATCATCTGCTTACCCTTACTGTATGTCAAACTCTGCGTTGTTTTCTGAGGCATAAGTCTAAGCTTCTGTTTTGCACACAAGGAAAGTCGAAGGTGATTTACACTGCCAAGCTCCAAAAGAATAAAACATCATCATAAAACTATTTCATACAACTCAAGTCTTCAAAAGCTATACTACAGCTTTGTGTCAGAAACATACTAAAATGTATGTCATTGGCCGTGTTGAATAAACTTCCCCTTTGTCATAGTTCTCATGGATCTTATTTGTGGCTTTCAAAACTGGTCACATGACACATACAAACACCAATGTCCTCAAAGCTTGGTCTAATTTTTGCATTAAGTTATAATAAGATTTTGAAGGCTTATATAGCACAAAAGTCAAACAGACAACTTTTATGACAATTATTAGGTCCTTGTTTGTCTGTTTTAGATCTTATCAGATCTTAGCAGTTTAAAATAAAGAGATTAAAGTAACATTATTTTTTCCGCATACATGATAGTATTTAGTATAAAGATCTGGCAGGTTTTTGATCCTGAAAGTCAAGTATGATGAAAAGCTGACTGGATCCAGCGAGACACAAGTCTTGTTAGCTTTGTGACCACAGAATCCTACCGAGCATTTCTCAAGGGGGTGTTTATGACAGTTTAAAACCACAAACACATTTCCACAAGAGGACAGTGAGTGTGTTAGCAGCTCGCATGCCGGTAAAATGATGCCTTATAAATCTTCGCACCCCTCTCGCTGTTCAGATTTAAATTTTTCATGGCGGAGGTGTGCCAGAATGGGGTAGATTGGCGATCGCTGGTTCTGCACACTACATTATTCATTAGCTGCTCTTATAGCTGACTTCATTTATGTTGACAAAGGACTTGGGGGAAGATTCTTGTCTTCCAGTGCTTCCCAGATTTCTGCCTTTTTTGTCCACTATGCTCTCAAAGACACAAAAGCTGACAGGGCTCTTCCATTTCACCACTGAATGATTCATAAAGCACGGGTGGCTGCCAAGATCCAAACTCTACTACAATTACACACTCACACTGTAGATAGATTGCCCACTTATGATCCGTGATATGTGGACGTCGCCTTTGTCCCTTGACTGTACCTGAACACAACTGCGTATTAAAGGTTTATCATACCATTTTTTCAGTGTTAAAACCATCTTTCTTGCAGAACCAACTTATACGTTAGCAACTTAAAAGTGTAAACATTGTGGCGCTTTTAAAACAGGCTCTGTTTAAGTACCCAAACAACCCAGCAAACTTTACTTCAGCCAATGGTATGAGTTTGTGATGGGTCTGTCTGTTCCATTGACCAACCAATGGAAGACAACCTGTTTAAAAACAATCATTCTGTGTGGCAATATTTGCAGATATGCAAAAATGTCACACTTCAGCCATACATTTAAATATCAATCAAATACTACCACAAAAGTTGTTGTGATAAACAAGACAAACATGCATTGCAATGCATTTAGTAAAGAAACAGGCAGCACTTTCTGTATACATACAGTATGTTAAAAACAGCGGAGAGCATGCACTGCCCTTCCTGGTATCCTCCCTGTGGGAATGATGTCAGAAGCTGATTGCTCTTACCTCAGCCATGGGCACTCCCTCTGGGGGACGGCAATGCAACACAATCATGCCCTTGATTGGCACTTCCTTCCCTTGAGGATCCTGCTCGAAGTTCTTGCGGAGGTCTGTTTGAAAAGATAAGAGGCAGCTGTCACACTGGGCAGAGTCAGAGCCAATATCTGGCCTATCTGTGCCGATCGCTTTCACCGGATCCTGTTCTCAACACTCCGGTGCCCTCCTCCGGCAACCTTGGCAAGCTAGAGCAAGAGAGCAAGAGGATGCAGGCGGTCTCACCGGTGCTACGGCCATCTGCTTGAGTTGCAGGTGTCACAGGTCCACAGATCTGCAACATCTCTGCTTGTGAAGTACTAGATTATCTTTCTCATACACTTCTTTACATTTTACTGAAAGAAAGCACTACAAAACGCACAAACCTAGTCTAGCTTCAGGTTGGACAACCACAGAATTCAAACCACTGTAGGGGTCCACATCTGCGCCCCATCTGCCATCACAAAATCTCATGCAGTGACTGCTCCTATCACATGGGCTCCGATTTTATTAGAAATCGCTATAATTATTATACAGAATTTAATTATTAAATTAAAAAAACAATAATAATAATATCATTAATTCTATCTGGCTAGATGACATCCGTTCAAATTAACATTCGTCTATGTTTCTGTTTTGTATGAAATGGTTTAAATTTGTCCTTCAGCTGGGCCTCGGCTCCCCCCGTGGTTTCCTCCTCATCTACTTAAACATTTTTGGGAGGCTGCTGTCACTGTTGAATTTGTATTGCTCACTGGGGGCTTTTTTAGGGTACAATTCTTTATAATGATGTTCTGGAACGATGTGTATTGTGAAGTACTTTACTATATAATTTTTTGGATTGGCTTAAAACAGCTCGCAATATTTGAATGGAATAGGATGTACTGAAAAGTTCTTAAAAGGATGGTTCAACATTCTTCAAAATTTACTCTTAAGAAAAGTCATATGAGAAAATGATGACAGAATTTTAATGTTTGGGTGAACTAATCCTATAATAAAAAAAGGTTATTTAAAAAAAATCATGATTTTTAATCAAATAATAATTATATAAATAAAATCATTATTTTAGTACTACTTTGATTAATCTCACAGTTTTCTGAAAGTTCAAAAGTTAATTGTTATTAAGCTTAAATGCATCCAGTTCCTCTTTAAAGAAGAACAAAACAACATGTAGCAGATTTTTGCCACTAGCTCACAGCAGTCCACCTGGCTTCCTCATTTACTTTGATGATGATTCAATTAAATAGTTTTAGATTTTCAACGCAAAACAACGTTTCATGTCAATGCTAGAAAAGTAAGCAAGGTTTGGGTGATTTAGAATATGTATGTAGTGTAGAGTACTCACAGGCTATCCTCACTGTGGCCTTTCGACTCTTAGAGGTCCCTAGATGACTCCAGGCTACACACAAGCACCAGTAGTCCTCTGGACCGTGAAAGTCCTCCACCTGCTGCCTGGTAACATTGATCGTCACTTCGCGTATTTTCAGCCCTGCGCGGCGAGAAACAGAAAGCAGAAGTCATGAACATCTGAGTTCACTTCATGTCAAAGCCCATTAAGTATTGATTTTTAGTGTTTGGTCACAGTAAGGATCCTTAATGGCCATTGACTGTAAGAATATACATGCTCTAAATAAAGCTGGGACTCAGCTGGAGGAAAGTGTACCAGATCTCAGTCATTTCTGAGACTGAAGTTTAAAGAAAGAAATGACGTATAGTTATTAGAAAATATAATATAATGGTCTTGGGTTGCTGTTTCCTTCACAGAGCTGGTCTACATAACACCAGCTTCATGTCATTCTGTTTCAAGATCTTGAGTGCATTTCTGATAATACACGTCTGCCCCTCTGTCTCCCGGGAGGTCCTTCTTTGTTGTCTGTTCCACAGATCGTTAGCAAGATAAAAATAGCTCAAATGAAGCTGTATTAGCCAAAAAGCACAAGCGCAGGTGGGCATGTTACCCTGGGTGCTTAATTTAAGACATACATCTTAGAATGAGATGGTCACAGATACCCCAGATACAGATACAACTTAGCACAAATCTACAATCGTTAAAGCTGTAGGTTCTCTTTAATGCTCTTTGCTTTTCCAAATCAGTAACATCCCCATATCTTTCTACCGAAGCTTTTTGCAGATTTGTCACAGAAAAGTGCATCGGTTTCCATTATATAATCAGTTTCATCAGCTTAGAGTCTATCATTTTCTACCTGTTTCACTGGCCTCCAAACCTTAAAATAGTACAAATAGCGGATTAGAAGGAAGATGCAATATGCTGAGGACCTCAATAAACCGCTCTCATTCTTTCACCCTCCTTCACTTTATATTCACAATCAAATAAATACTGTGTAATCTGGCATGCGTCTGTTCCATAAGTCTCTTAACAACATTGCCAGGGACCATATCTAAACACTTTTACAGATAAATATCAAATAAATCTGAAAGTGCCTGGCAACTATGCAGGGATTATCAGTGCCGCTCAAAGATAAAATGACGGCATGCTTTCTGTGTAAACAAATCAGTTCGAGAACGCCCAGTTCATTTTAAAACATATATTTTCCTGTTAGATTCCAATGTGATGGCATGAACAGAACGAATGATGCTGACATTCTGTATTTTGTCCCTTCAGAATGATAGTGGCAAAGAAGCCTGAACAAAATGACACTTCTCATTTGGAAGCGATTTAAGTAGATGTACAATGGAAAGGATTCTGAACCTGATTCACACTGGTCTAACTGCAAAGGAAACTGAAACTGTTTCTGAAGCAGCTTTTTAAGATGCTGCTGCTGCTAAAATGATGTAAATTAGAAGTGACCTCTGCCTCTGATACTGTGAGATCAGCGTATCTCAGGATCTCTTTGAACACTGCATGAAAAGGTGACAGGAATGATTATACAATCATTATATAAGATGCATTTTTGGTTGGGTATTTTAAAGACCAGTATGGTTGTGTGGATTCAAGCAGGACGGTTGATTTATTTTCCCTGTTCTCTAATTATTTTTGAGGTACGGCTTTATTATTTTTTTAGCAAAGCGAATGATTTAGAGAAGCGTCTTCCCTGCAGGAGTTCCAGCATGTGGACGTTGACAGTGTGCTGTGCTTTTGTGTGCTAACAGCAACTGTTGGACTGTCAGCACACTGAATCTTCTCACTGAGAAGTTGTGTCTCTAAATTCCCTTTAACGCCCCACTCTGCAGCCTTCAAAGCAGTGTTTTGTAAAAACTCCACTGCCTTCAACAATACACTTTAGCAAAATTACCATGTACACATAAAGATGAACTTCTTTGACTGTTGCGTCATGTCTTCCAGCATCTTGCACCATGTTTTTAAAGCGAGTTGTCAACTTAAGAGTTACAAACACTTTTAAAAACACAAATCTGTGAACACAAGAACTTGCCTTGTGTGAACGCCCTTGTGGACATGATGCTAAATCAATGAGATTATATAACCTAACCTTAACTCTAAAACAAACTAGTCATACAGATAACTCACTATTAGCTCAGATAACTCACTGCAACTAGTCAGATTTGATAAATATGAATATAAATACAGTACATAACTTTTGCAAAGCCCTAATTATTTTGCAGGTTGCCAAATTCACCTTCAAGTATTCTCTGGTTAACGGAATAAAGTTTTCCTAATGATCACAAATTATAAAAGGCAGATCTTGCTGAGATGACGGCACAAAACGAATGCTGTTCCCGCCACATACGGCACTTACGTCCGTTTTAGCAGAACTGAATGTGATTTTTCCAGTAATAAATGAGCAGCTCTCAACCGCAGAGGAAAAAAGTCACGGGAGAGCGGAGAGGCGAAACACCAACATCTCATTTAATCAAGTGCCTTCTTGAATTGGTTTTCTCCCAAAAATGAATGACACTGCGGTGAAAAAAGCAGATCAGAACAGCATGGTGTATTCCCCCTGTCCTACAGCTTTATTGATCATAAAAGCAGATTGCCTTCACTTCTAAGCAGACTCTACATGCTACTGTTAGTCAGGGGTAAACAAAGCAAGACCGACGCCTGTTTCATGGACACTCTTGAAAGACACAGACATTATTCATCATTCTCCAGCTGGGACGTTCCATCGACAGCGTAGCGTGGGGTGGGCAGGATTGGGCGGCAGGCAAGAAAATCATGACTAATGACTGCACATAATCCAGCCTGATAGATGAAAACATAAGTAATACGTTAACAGGAGATGTTCGTTTCTCCCTGATGGAAAGTCAGACTTCCTGCCGGAATATGCATTGGATGACAGGTGATATTCCTGAGGGATGCATGGCAGATGTCATCTGCCAGTATAATCTTTTTTTAGATTATGGCCCATTGACAGCTGTAATTTTTATATCTCACTTAAGGGAAGGGTGGGTTTCAGAGAGGCTAGCAATGGCAACCAAGCTTTAAAAACAGAAGATCCCACCCTTCCTCCAAAGCGTTCTCCAAAGCCACGCCTCCTCCAACACATGAACACATACAAAGTTAAAAAGGCAAGTAGGACATCCTATCAGATCGAATGCAATGATTAGACAAACATTTTAGATTCATGTATATACGTTTAAACCCCGTTGCTTTGTGATCGCTATTAGGATGTGTAAAGACTTTCAACCAGCGTAACAAAAATGTTTCTAAAACAAAATGACCTCCCCTGCCTTTAAACATCAGCATTTAGTTTATTCCAGAAACATCAGCCATCAAACCAGAGTGCAGTCTATCAGGGCAATGCTAAACTAAGTCAGTAATGTAAAAAAGGAAATGTGACAGACTTTTGGCCCTCTCTGCTAAGCCTTATTTAGAGCTAGTTAATCCAGTCTGACAACGTACAGCACTGCCACAGATGCAATTTAAGGGTCGTAGACGGCAATCGTTTTAGGCTTTAGCACAACCAGAATTACAACAACCGAGCACATGCTCCCGATGTTCTACTTGCAACAGACTGTTAGAATAAAGACTTGTAAAATCAGTCGCAATTCTTGCGTGAGTGACAGCGAGACAAGAGGTGTGTGACACCGACAAGAGATCAAGCATCTGACACAAAGATAAATGAAACAGAGATCCATAATAAGTTGTTTATATCTGCGGCGTAACGTTCCGACAGCACGGAAAATGAAAAGCATGAAACGTCTTCTGTAAAGTAGAAAATAACACTTTCAAGTTCACAATAACACCACATCAATCAGGAGCGTTTTCAGGTCAATTTTTGTCATGCTTTGCACCGTTTCCCGTCCTAATACTTCAGTAGCTAGACATCTGTGCTAACAAACTGAAAGGAAGCTGCTTGCGTTATTGGGCAGAAGCCACAGGAAGTGGCTTTAGTGGCATTTCGGTCTGACGGTTGGAACACATTTGGTTGCAGCTTTTGTCTCTCCCACGGTAACAGTGAGAGATTATTTCAGCACCATGGAGAATGACAGATTTTGGAGGTCTAACAAGAGGAGTTTTGGGCCATGACATCACTAAAGCATTATGATGCAAGGGCTTAGGGTGGCATTTGGTACAGGTTTAAAAATATATATTTGTGAAAAACAGTACAAATGTGGTTTTTACCGCTGGTTACGTCTAGGACAACATGTCAGGACTGCCATCGATGCCCTTCAAAACAAAAGTTATGAATCCTCTGGTCACACTGCAGAAAAGCTCAAGCATACTACAATAATAAAAGGGCCAGTTCACCCAATATACACAAAACAAGATATTTTATCCCTGACTTTTATTCTATGGACACAAAGCCACTGGGACATTTCTCAAACTATCTTCTTTTGGGTTCTTTGAACCTGAAATGGTGACCGATCCGAGCTTCTAAAATAAACACTTTCCCTTACAGATTCATATACAAGCTTTAAGCTAAAATCACTGTTTCAATCAGGTGGCATAGAGAATAAAGCTCAAGGTTATTCAAGATTTAGGCTACAAACCGTTGTGCCTTTGAGCAAGACATCTCCAGGCATCTACAGTCATTTATTCTGGATGAAAGCATCTGCTAAACTAATATGTGCATATACAGTGTGGATTCCAAAGGCTCTGGCACTTCAGGTAACAGGTCATTTGTCAACTGTCCTGCACAACATTGTCGTGACCTCCTCAAAACGCCTCGTCTGGCTGCGTGCATGTGTGTTTGTGAGCCCACAGTGGAAAATGTGATACTTTAGCTCAGGGGGTAGAAGCTTTAATAGCACATTAATGTCATTCTCCATCACATGCTCATGTACTCCCCACCCGCTCTGCATGACAGCTCCCTCCAGCATAACTTCAAATAAATAATTATCATAACAGCCACAGCCCAAAGTGCTATTAGAACAGTGAAGGAAGGACGAGAATGCAAGAAAAATAAACTCAAAGACACATACAAGAGCATCATCTATATACTGTACTGGGATGTTTCCACAATAACACGTGTATTGCATCAGCTGTTTGATTTTTGCAATGTCTTTTTGCTGCTCTTTCTTGGTGTATCAGGATATACTTTTGAACTAATGCGCTATATAAATGTTTCATACACACCAGAAACTTTTTTGGTAACTGCACTACTAACCTTTTACACCTCAAGTCCACTTATAATATTAATTGCTACTGTTACTGCTAAAAAAATTAATACATGTGAATTAAATAAGTTTCTTAATGTAAACAAAAACATGACATTACCTTTTATATTACATCTAACCCACAGAATGAGAGAGAGAGAGAGAGAGAGAGAGAGAGACAATTGGAGAATAGATGGCTGGATGCAATATACATATATATACATATACATATATATGTTATGGTATATATGGGATATGGTAACACACCCACATATACATATAATGCATTGTGACCCTTTATCTGTAGAGTGTATGAACAAAAAAACTGGTACAAAAAAACATATCAGCTTTGCTTATACATATTACTTAAACAATTATTTAATACAATCATTTCTAGATTTCCTAAATTTCCAAAACCCATCGCTGTCCTCTGACGTGCTACAGACGAGTATTTTTTCCTCTGTGTGTGCTGAGTGTGCAATTGCCTGTGATAATGCTATTATACGGCCAGAGCAGAGGAACATCAACACAAAATTGCATTTGCGTTAAATGAAATGAAGGGTGATGCCCCACACTCGTCCTCTTTCACTGCCCTTGCTTTGCAGTCAGCTTACATTTGTCGTCCGGCAAAAATCCTCCCTCCCTCTTTCTCCTCCTTTCATCCGCAGTCAGCTCTTATCTATCGCAGCACAAAGGCACTTTCTGAGGGGAAAGTTTCTTTCCTGGAAGGCTGTAGCTAACAGATGTCAACACCGCATCACGCGTCAGCTCTGACACATGTCATAACCGCGCTCGCAGTGGTCAGCTTGGCTCCGTTCTCTGTGACACTGAGAGCTCGACTGAGCCACATAAGTTAAAATGCCCGAAGCTTTGCTGTGCAGCCACTGTAAAGTGATTTCATCAATCTGAGACAGAGGAGAGAGGAAACAGGCATAAATATAACAGGAGTGATACCGTCACTGGACTCAACGCATATGTGCTCAGCAGTCAAAGTTCAGTTTTTATATTACTGTGGATGGACATGTGCACCAACAAAACTTAAAATTGAATTAAGAACTACTATAAGAATTTAGAAGATATATTTCGTGATAGAGGTATTAGACATAATTATTTAAACCATTGCTGTTTTCAGTTAATCAGAGAGACGGTATGAAACAGTAGACATGATTGGTTTATGATTTATGGACATTCAAAACAATTTAAGATTTGTCATATGCTGCAATTCATAACTGTTTTTGGGTAAAATTAACAAAAATCGTTGTTGTTGAGCAAGTACATAACAGATGTTGTTCAAAAGCACCTCCTTACCTTAGCCGGATTCGCAACAATCAGTTTAACTGTGAATCCAAATTCCTGGGAAATATTAACTTGGCTTAATTTGATTTAAACATATGTAGGAAATTGTGTAAAATAATATGCAGGTTTATGTTTCATACAAAGATGACGGTAGAAAAGCAAAAGTTATGGATAGCAGCTTTAACAAACATGCATTTGATGAAATACCTGTCTTAATTTATTTTGCAATCTATTGGTCTGTTAAGCAATATACAGTAATGTTTTGACACCAGGATTAAATTTGAATACCATATAGTATCATTAAAATCAATATGTTGCTCTATAACTACCCACAATTTTTTAGGATACTGTAACTGGATAACAAATGGCATGAATTATCATTATAACAAAATTCCTACTAAGCTAAAGACTTTTCTCATGAATAATTAATAGGAGTTACCTGATCCCGCCCAGTGAGCCAAACAACTGAAATACTGATGGCTGAAAGGCAGATGTTGTTAGATGGCATAATAATAATTCCTACTCTAGTGAAGACTTGGATCATGAATATTAATTGAGCTTTAAGAGGCAACATCTGCGTTATTTAATATTCATGTTAATTAATAGTCACATATTAAGACTGTTGCACTGTTTTATGCAGTAACAAACTTCACACGTTTTCTGTTAACTTGAAAAAGTGCAAAAAAATTGCAGTGTGATAAAGCCTATCGTCACCCTAAAAAATAATATATATATAGAATATACCGATTCTAGAGTGATAAAGTGGCTGCAACACACATTATAGTTCTGATGGCACTATATATAATTATATATAACCGTAAGTTTGACTAAGTTGTGATTAGGTGTCAGACATCTTACACTTAAGGACCCCTAAGTAAAGAGTTAAAACACAGAATAGTATTTCTATTTTGCATGATATTTTTTGTAAACCATGAAAAACAATTTAAAAATGCAAAGTATAATTGATTTTGCAAAACAAACACTTCAGTTCCTACCTAACAACTCTGACTGTTTCGTACATAAATACTCGGATTGTATTGACTTAATTCCCAGCTTTAGCAGCCATTAGAACGAGACACTCCACAACAGAGAAGAAAAGTGCGCAGACACATTGCCGGAGGAAAAATCTTGTCACTGCTAGTTTGTCACTGCTTCAGTGCTGCTATTGCCGCCTGGTCTCCGGGACTCGAGGGCCTTCGCTCCTGGTATGATGGGGACTCAGAAAGCTCATTATCTGGTCTAGGCAGGGCCTGCATTTCTTACAGTGTCCAGAAACTGTCTGAATCTGCCTCTTTTTATTTGCCTGAAGTCTACAGAAGGGAGGAAAAAGCTTTGTCTGCTCTCTGGTCACATTCAATAGGATTCCCTCTCCTTCGACACTGGTACAATCATCTGAGATTTCTCGGAATCCACAGGTTATAATCCTAAATGAAGTCTCAGAGTCCATGGGGCTTATTTGTGTTGGGCTGCATAGAAGTTTCAGCTTGTCATTTATCAGTAAAGGACAATAATAGTGGCACAGTGAGCATCACAGTGGTGATTTCTTCCTCCTCCAGCAAAGCCTTGATAAATGACTTAGTGTGGGATGATTTGTCATACGATGGTTATGTTCTATAACCGTTCTCATGGGCTGATACTGCAGAGCAAGGAACAAATATGATATCAGGAAGTTCCAGATCTTGAACGTTCTAGATCTCTTTGTGAGTCAATATGAAGAAATAACAGATCTCAAACGTAAAAACTAAAATTATATTTATATTGTTTTATAAAGCAGTATGAAATACTCATGCTAAAAGGAAATAATGTCTCTGGCTGTTTCACCTGTCACCGCAAAACCAGAATAAACTAGTTATTTTTTTGCTGTTTTGCAGTTCATCCAAGCGGATTATTAAAGCACCAGGGACACACTGTAACCACTATCATACAGTAAACCACATTCATCACCTTAAGCGTTTGATTAATTAAGGCATTTAGTACATCGACAACTAATTTGCTCTTGCAAAAACTTTAAGGGAATATATAATTAGCTGACGCAGTGTTTCAGTCTCTGATTAAGTCAGTAATGTGAAAAAACAGTACAGTACACTGCCCAGATAAATCTGGGCTAAATGAGCATTTGCCCATTTGTGGAATTTTGGCACGAATCACTGCAATTTTCAAGCATTCCCATTCCATGATCTGGCTAAACAGAGAAATATATTGGGGAATAATTACATGTTGAATTATGAGCAAATTCAGTTTGGCACATGAAAACTCTGAGTTTTCGTGTTTTAGTTTATTTAAAATAAGAGATAATGCACAGTCAGCTGTTCATTATCTCAGCCTGATGAAGTTTACTTGTGCCAAACAAATGACATTATGTTCCAGTAGCTCAACTGGTAGAGCATTGTGCTAGCAGTGCAAAAGGTTGTGGGTTTGATTTCCAGGGAACACACAAACTGATCGAAAGTATCGCTTAAATTCACTGTAAGCTTTGGATAAAAGCGTCTGATAAATGTTACTTTTGAACTGGAACAGTATCTGGCTTGTAAACTATAAAGATGATTGACTCTCTAACTAATCTAACAATAACAATGTGAGTCCCATCTGCTTAGCTATGTGCTGTTTTCTGATAGACCCTTACAATCTATAAAGGCTGATCCTCATCATAAACAAATTATGTTTTGTTTATTTCACTTCATTGTCATAATAACAAACAAAATTTTTTACATTTTCCAGCTACCTGGGTAAGCAGTCCCTGTCTAGCACTTTTTGGATTGGTAACTCTACACCCTCTACACGTGGACTAAACTCAAGGGCATTGTGTTGCTGCTTATCTCTTGGGCTGGTAAATAAGAGATTTTATCTTCCGCTCGCGATGACATTGAAGGGCCATGCTCTAATCAATAAAATCCAATTCTTTGTAGATCTGTGGCTCTGATTAGCGTCCCTCTAATCCAATCCCCATTTTTGTCATCCATTACGATGGCATGGTGGGGCGCTATAAAGGATGTCGTTATCGCTGGTTATGAGTTTAGCGCTGATGTAAAGCTGGCAATGTGATTGGCTGAACGAAGACTTCCTCTGGCTCTTCTAATTGCAAATCCACTTGGGCCTGGACTGATACATTTCATCGCCTTGGCAACACTGCAGGCACTGAACCCGGTAATAGGGGAAGTATATTCTCTAGAGAGAAAATTACTGCTTTCCATATTGTATCTGGACAGAGTGAAGAAAGAAACCAGTGAACTATGATTGTTAAAAAAAAAGCAACCTGTAGAAAGAAATTGTAAGATTTAAGATTGGAATTTTTTTTTATTTCTTGGTTTTTTCCTATTGTAGACTATTGTAAACTATAAAAAAACTATTGTAAACTACATAAAAGTTAACAAATACCAATTACAGCTACAATGATACCTTTTGGGGTTCCATTTTGATGTATAATAACTTTACGGTTTATAAAACAATAGTGCTGGTAAATGCTTGAAGCACCTTACTGTATTTAGAAACTGAATACTTCAAACGTATGCATATTGTAATACACAATTAAAAAGACATGATTAATCTTTCACAAAACAATTTTCAGGAACATGTTATCCCTGCCTCACAGCATCTGTGATCCTTCTGTCAATTTAAAAATCCAGCCTCAGCATTTACAAGGTGGAACAAGCACCTGATATTTAAGAAAGGGGCATTTCCTGTGCAATGCACATATCTCATGTATAAAATGCAATAGCGTGCAATTCATGACCACTGGACTGACTCACAGGTCTATAATGATGATATGTCCTTTGAGAGCAACAGCATAATGAATCTGTGTGCAGGGATACAAAAAATGAAAATGCTCAAGGCTGGTGAAACATGTAAGAACATATGCTCAAGCAAAAAACCTGGCAGATCACCAGGTTTAATAAGCAGTTTCTTAAAATCATTCCCTAAATAATACATCATTTCACCTCATTCGATCCATATGGGTAGTGCAAGACAGGAGAGATCCATGGATTCAAGACTTTCAGACCAAATTCCAGGAATACAATCAATTGTAACAGCAAAAAATAAGATATACAAGACCAATCTGTAGACCAAGAGAATTTGAATTATTAAAGTAACATTTACACTGAAATACATTTTTGGCACTGCACGTACAATCTTAAAAATAAAGGTTCTTAAAAGGTTCTTTAACATGATGCCATAGAAGAACTATTTTGGTTCTTTTTATAGTCTAAATAAAACTTCTTCCAATACAAAGACCTCTCCTTTTTTGAAACAGAAAGGTTCTATGGACATTAAAGATTCTATATGGAACCACACAGCCAATAAAAGGTTCTTCGATGGCATCGTGAAGCACCTTTTTATTAAGAGTCACAGACACAGCGTGAGTGACTGACACAGCAAGCAAGTTTGTCTGAACTTCTCTGACTTTCTCCATATGCTGACGGGAAAATAATTTGTTGTGATTTTTCATTTTCCCATTATCAGGCTCTCAACAATTTCACAGCACAGCAATCACACAATAATGAACTTCCAGAAGCAATTAAGAGGCTTTTCCTGGCATGTAGCCTTTATGTGAGGCAGAGCAAACGCTCTCCTCTATGTGGACTAATCACGGTGTGCTTCAGAGGAGCTGCTGGATTAGTTTTTTTATTCTTTTAGAAACACAAAAGCTGAAATCCTCTAATCAATGCACTGTTGAGTGTGTACCTCTGAGAGTCCCTGTAATTGGGTCTAAATTTCCTGGACATTATTGTAACCAGCAACTTGCTAAGACTTGGCAAGACGATTACTAAATAAAGTAAAAACACCCTAACCAAACTCAGATCTGTAACCATTCATGACAATATCACAATTATTATTTAAATGTGCAAATGCCTACCGTGATAGAGACTTTTGTGACATAACAGCTTATTAGAATAATGTTAACAAATAAACCTGCTGAAATTGTCTTTTAACTGTATTTGTTTGTGACTGCAAAAGTGCTACTTTTAAAGTATACAGAATATTATAATGGCAAGATATACAGAGCAAAATACAGAACAGAAAACATAGTGGAGCCAATGGGGGAGAAGATCCACTTCAGATCTATACAGGTTCTACAACTACACTGAATACAATGGAAAGATAATGAGACAAACCAATAGGCTTGTTGTATATATACAAAGTACAGAGATGACCAGTACAGTAAAAGGTGGACAATAAAAGCAGACCATACAGTACGTGTGCTCACCACTGTTTGGGTCCATGTACTCTTGTGGGGTATGCTGGTTCTGATGGACCCATTCTCCGTTACATTTGAAGAAGATCTGCAGGGCCGGGGTCGCACGGCACCGCAGCTTTATGGGGTTATTTTTGATGATGTAAGCATCCTCTGGTTCCTGCAGGAAGTGAGGTAACGTACCGCCAACCGATGACAGGGAATCGGCAAGAACATCACCAACAGCTCCTGCCAAAGCAAAACATTCAGTTCACTTTAACACACTTTCTCTCATTATCACAAAAACTCACATTCAGGACCATTTAAGATGTTTTAACACAATGTACATTCCAGACAAACTTAAAAAAAATACTACAGTCAGAAAACACTACAAATGTTAGAAATTTTACCTAAATATGGTCTGCACTTCATTTAGCTTTGTGTTTGTAAATATGGTGATTTTCCTCTGGGGAATGATCTGATTTTGCCATTGATTTTAAACAGAATGCAAAAGAGACAATTTCACTAAAGCAATTCAAGCCATTTTCTGCTTTAACAACACATCAGGTTCCTCTGAGTGCTTTTCTGATGAAAAGAATAAAAGAATTAGCAATGGAAGAGAGAACAACTGATTGCTTTGTGTTCGACTGATGAGCTAAAACGCATGTGTGAGCGCAGAAGAAAATACAAACCCTCTTTCTCAGGCCAAGTGTTATTTTTAAGTGTTTATTTTTCTTTCTGTGCTATCATTTTCTTTAAGGGAAGAAGGAATTAGGACAACAGGCACACAGGGTGAGAGAGAGACTGTGAGAGAGAGAGAGAGAGACTGTGAGAGAGAGAGAGACTGTGAGAGAGAGAGAGAGAGA
>JAZGTK010000811.1:39230-51722 GCA_036877625.1 Ambastaia sidthimunki
AAAAATGATTTAGATATATTTTATATTCCAGCCTTTCTAATGCAAAGTAATTGTTCGCACCAGCTCTGGCATTCATGTTGGAATAAAATCCACAGCCCATGAGAGACTGTGGCTGTAAAGTGTTGAATACTGCTAAGCCTGTCAGACGCGTCCCTTGAAAGCCATTATACCAGCAAATTCAACTCTGCCCACTGAAATCTAATAGTTTTGTATTCTATACTAACTCCCACACTGCTGCCATGTTAAATGGATAAATAATGTATGCATACACAAACACACAGCACACTTGTTTTGTAGAGAGCAGAATGAGAACACATACTGTTATATTATATTTTAATAACTACTGATCAAAGAGTATTAAACTAACCATCCCAACTTCCTAAACTAATCTACAAATGTTTCTAGTTATAATATATAAACAATAGGCAAAACTATCCACCGACAGAAGCAAATGTGCTGATGTTTTACCAATCCTTCTTAGGCATGTACCTAGCCAACACGAACGTTCTCAGAATGTTCTCAAAGTTCTTGCAGTAAGTAAACATCAGTAGAATACTATATTAAAACTGTATAAAACAGTATTCCTAAGTAGATAGTGGAATGTTTTTAAATCCTTATAGAATGTTAAAATGTTTAACATCGCAATTTATAACCAAGCAATAACGTTAATACGTCCAAAAAATAGGACATTTTGAACATTCCCAAAACTTTCAAATTAAGTTACAGAACATTCTTACAACCTAAAATTGTTAGCTGGGTAGTTGGTTAGTAGTTGGTTTCCCTAGTTCATGGTTTTGCTGGAGTAATACCATAAAGGCTCACAAAACCACATGGTTAATATCTCAAATCTTTGCACAGTAATTTAAAGTGATTTCTCAATCAGAGAAGAACTGTTCTGAGCAGGTGCTGAATAAGTGTCGTCTGTCCAGATTGTTTGTAATTACAGAAATTTTGCATGTTACAAACTGGCCCAGTTACAACTGAGTTCTACCAGTTGAGCTACTCAAAAACATTTTATCCTTACATCCAATTTTATCTAATCTCTTCTCTTGTTGATTGCACATTTTTTTCTTATAAACAGTGGCAAATGTTTTAAAATATTCTCAAAGACGCTAAACAAAGAAAGGCATTATTCTGAGTTCAATATTCCCCAGCGTGAGATACCTGGTTCACGGTGAAATGCATTCTGGGCTATTTGCAGAATCACCAAGTGGAAAAGCACAGTCACACTAGAGATGTCAGGAGAATGTCACGGATCGTCCCATGGGTAAAGAGGCAAAAGTAGGAAATCTAAGATGCAGAATATTAGACAGGGTTTCAAAGTTCAGGGTACAAAACATGGCGCTCACTCTAAATAATTCAAAATGAAATGTTACTCTTCCTCTGCAGATCTCTGCTGTCAGTCTCAAAGTGGGCAGGAATTTGTCCTGCTTGCATAAAGCACGGACGGATTCACTGGAAACAATATAGAAGCTTTAAAAACAACACCACATCTGTCTTTAACATACAGGTGCCTTAGGTTTCAATAATGTCAGAAAACACATTGATTGCATATTAACAACATCTCTTGTAGGGTGATGAGACCTTGAGCGACCTTGGGTGTCAAAATCAGTTCTCAGCTATTTTTTTATGTCTCCATAACTTTGGAAACTATCACAGCTTAAAGTTTCTTTTAATGGCGTACGCATATACTGTAGACCACTTTTAAAAGCTCAGCCCAGAAAACTAAAGCTGCATGCTATCATGTGACCTTTATTATGTAAAACAATATCTGAGACTTGGGTGTAGTGTTAGCAGTGCAACAATATGCCGTTCTTTTCATAGTTGTGTTATATTTCTCCTGAGCTCCCTGTTAGACTAGTCTGAGCCTTCCTTTCACACCGGTACAAACAAAACTTATCCAGCTCTCTATCCCGCATCCGTTGCTCATATTCCGGTGATGAATAGAAGGTATAACCTGGAATGACTCTAGATCCATCTGCCATCTGTTGCTGCCAGGAGAGCCTAAGCTTTGTTTCACCTAATCTGCCCGGCCATGAATTAAACATGAACCCAACACCACATCAAGCACCAAACTTGAGCAAAATATATATATGATAAAACAATAATAACAAAATCTAGAACTCATTTTGATTTGGAATGAATTATTTACAAGCTAGAAACAGACATATGGAACAAACAAACTGTACGCAGTCCATCTATAGATGTATTATTTTAATAAAGATGACAATGTAAAAACAAAAATACCGTGAATGCTAAAGCTGACTTTTATCAGCATGTGTATGTTCTTGACCTCCTGCTCTTTTATCTAAATGCAAACCTGTATTGATCTGTACAAACTTGATAGCATCAATTTATTCAAACAACATAGCGGCTTAGAACACCCTTTTACATTATGGGTCAATGGGTGAATTTGCAGGAGCCCTCGTACACGTGTCAGCACATACGCAAGCGATTAAACGACTAGTAGATTTCCTGCAGCTCAAGCGCTGGAGCGTGGTGCTCGTGCCGCCAAGGTCATGGGTTCGATTCCCAGGGAATGCGGGTCCTCATTAAACCTATAGCTTAATTGCACTGTAAGTCGCTTTGGATAAAAGCGTCTGCCAAGTGCATAAATGTAAATGCAGGGGAGACCAACCAAGGTCAAATCTGCAATGGAGGCAGAGCTGGTTTAATTCCAAGTGCTTCCATTTAATCTGCAGCAATAACAGCGTTTCAGTAGATCATAAAACACACCTAATTATAAACACTTTCCTTCCCATGTGCAAATTCAATGATAAACTGTAATGAAGTATAAAGAATGGGGGGTGTGCAGGTTAATGGGCCCATGCGTATCTTAGAGCGGGTTTGAGTTCACACCGAATCCCAGAGTGCTAATTGTCGGGCCTTGTCCTTTTAGCAATGCCTGCACACTTACTGCAATAAAACATAATGGATAATTAGAACAGGGTGGTTCTATAATAAAGCAGAATCCACTCATGGCTGCTCTTCCTATGATAAATGTGCACAAATGTAAGTCCTAATGACTGTAACAAGCAACCCACCAATACGTCACTTATTTCCTCATTATGCTGGTTAATTCTGTATGCAGGCTTTGTGATTGTATCTCTTGCAATGAGGGCCCACAGCTTGGCTGGATTGCAGGAGGTAGACAGGAAAGAGAGGTAAATAATATATTCAGGTGAGTCATTATAGTGTAATCTTCATGAAAAGAGTGCATCTTTAAGCCTGCTGTAAATACTGCATAACATCCTAATGAAGCGTGTTTATCGCAACCTGCAAAAATAGCAAATGAGGTGACATCGCTCTGCCTTCCCAAACGATTGTGCGTTGTTTCTTTATTAATGTTTATTTTGTACACCTTTCTCTCTCTATTACCATATTCCTTCTGTTCATTATATACACTATGATGTCCTTAGTGTTGACTACATGTTTATCTTCCCTGTTACCTAGTTTGATATTGTAAATGCATGTGAGCCTAAGCAACGTTATTCCAACAATGCATTTACAATGTAACTTACACAAAACCAAGGTTTAAAATCTAAGCCAAGATTAAAATCTATAGATTTAAAGTACATCATAAAACAGAGCTTACAGTATAGTGCCACATTGTCCTGCTATTCCTTTTTTATCCTAACCCTTCCGATCCTAACATAAAACAGGCTAATTATCATAATAAAATATTATATGTATAAATATTGTAAAATACCCGATATTTCTGATACTTGCGATGCCCGACATCATTTTTCATTCCAATTATTTAATTTGCACTGAAGGCAGAAAGCTTAAAAGGCTACACACATCTGTATGTACTTTTGCTACTGTGCTTTATTTGATGTTTTAAATTCTTTTATCCTTTTCCAGTAAATGTTTTTTGTTTTTGATTCTTTGAAATGCAGTGCACATTTTCGATCATTTTTTCATTATCAAACATTCTGTTAACAGAGTCTCTTTAGGCGATCTCTAGGGGAAAAAAAAAGAACATAATTTGTTTTATAGCACACCTGGAAGTCTGTACATAACTGAATGTAGTTGTTATGAGTCAGTGTAACACTAAGCCTCTAGTCCTACAACTCCCATAATGCATATTTGCAAATTCACTAACAACTCAAAGTGTATCAGCAATTCCCATGTCAGTTTTGGCATCTTTGGCATTCTATAATCAACAGCCAAGCAGCTCATCTGTTACACAGAAATGCATTTGATACATGAGTCCTCATCACCATAAACTTGTAGTTAGACATCATCACTCCAGCACCTGCACCCAAACCCCAGACCTTTAAAGACACGCACTGTATCATCAAACACAAGCCTCTCACAGATCTGAGAGGGTTTCGGACAAGAGGGGGAGTGTGTGTGTGCAAGTGATCATGTGGGGGTCACATGTAGAAATCCACTGATGGTTTCAGCACACCAAGAATTGTAAGGCACAAGTGTCAGGAAGCGTCAAGATAATTCCAGCTAAGGTGAAAAGATGAGAGTGAGAAAGAGGAACAGGATGTGAAAGAGAGAGAGACGTTATAATTGATGTGTCAAATCTCTTTCCATCTGTTCACACACACACACACAAACACACACACACACACACACACACACACAAAGTTTACAAGGCTAAAAGAAAACATGGAAAAGTTTTCTCTGCCTTTGATTTTCCAATTAGTTGCTGAGAAAAATATAATAATTTTGAATGGGTTTCATTACAAAAACAACAAATATTCCAGAATCATTTACTGAAACGCTAGAAGAAAAAGGATATTACAGAATAAAAATACAAACAGATACAATAGTTCCCTTCACATCTATGCTGTTTAGTCATGTCCAAAAGGAAAGCCCATGTAAATGAAGGTAAGTCATTAAAAGTGACCAGTCCAGTGATAAAGATCAAAGCAATGGGGAAAAAAAAAAACTTTATAAAGGAGAAACATTATGGAAAAAAGATCAGTGACCAATATTCTGGTTTTGAATTTGCAGATTGTGTTGACACTAATGAATTGTGGGCCCCTGTGGACTCTTTAATGTGCTTATATGATGGAGATGTTTTGAGCAAATGACATTTCGTGTCACTCTGTATGCCACCCAAGCTCCATAAACTTTCTGGCCTATTACCACTGAAGAAACATGTTTTCATGGCAATTAACATCACGCTCGTGTTGAGATTGAATCATCTTATGCTTAGATGAGAGACACTCCATTTCCATTTTGATGAATATCATTTTCTGCAAGTTTTTGGACAGACAACTTGCAATTACAGCTTCTTTGAAACCAGGACCAAAATGATCAAAAGCATCATAGTCAAAACCATACAGCAGTCTCTGTACAAAATGTGAAGAATGAAGATCAGTAGATTTTGTATTGGTGTGGTCCAGCTAAGTCCAACAGAATTTGCCAGTCCAGACAGGACAGGCTGACTTTTGATGATATTTCATGTGCGTGTTGGAAAGATTTGCAGGGTGTAACAATTCTGTCAACTATCTACAGTCCTGCATGCTTCACTAATGTGACAAGGAACAAATTTGATGCGACTTAGAATGTGACTGGAATACAGATGTCAGAGCAGAAAGCTGCTGTTCACGATGAACATGTGGGCTCTGTATTGTACTGATATACTGCTGATATACTGTTTTTGCAAGCTGTTGCATAAAGGCAATGCACATTATCGACCATGAGAACATAAAGTTCCAGAACAGGTTTCACTGGTAAACCTTAAAGCTTTACTGCTGTCTTGTTCAGCATGCTGTGTTCTATGTAAAGCACCATGGACATTACTGTAAAAGAGACCACCCAACTTGTTTGTTAAAAACTGGTAAATGTAATTATATAGTTTGTAATGATATCCAAAACATTAAGTACAGTATACTAAAAAGTGTCATCTTTACTTAAACTCTAAAACATGTCAAAAATACAATAAAACAGTGCTCAGAACCCAGCTATGTGAATCTGGCACTTATTTACAAGATTACATTTAATGTATACATTGTATCAGTATGTGGGTTCCCTGGGAATCAAGCCCACGACCTTTGTGTTGTTAATACAATCCTCTACCAGCTGAGCTACAGGAACTAGTGTTCCACTACAGTGTATGTCCGCAATACTGTGAACTTACAGTCACTCAAATGCTTTTAGAATAACCATAATAATTTTATCGCTTAGAATTATTTCCACACATTGAACTCTTCCATCAAAAAAAACATCTCTCTTCACTTGAAGATCTTTGTAGGTGTTTTTTGTTCCCGTTCTACTTCCTCTAGTTTCATGGATGCAGGTCAAGGAAGTCATGGCACTAGCTGACTGCTAGGTCAAGTGTAAAAAGCAGCCTGTCCTCGAAACTCACGCAGAAGCCAACTATACATCTCTCTCTACAACTTGTTTTCTCTACTCCACACTCTACTTTCAAATCCACACATTCAGCAGTCCTGGCACTTTCGCCATTGTTGGCCATGTCATTACAGGTGTCATTTTACCTTATCAGCAACTAAAGTTCTCAGATTTGCCCGCAATGTCTGGCTCCCTCACCCCCTCTCACATTTACCTTAGGCTGCACTGTGGCCCATCCGCTCTGCTGGCACTAGAGGCCATGAAGCCAAGCAGAAGACATCTGGGACAAAATAGCACTGCTGCATCAACAGTCCTCACAGCTGGGCCAGGAATGGCTGCTCCCTTAGTGGCCAACAAATAAAATCGAGACCTTTCCATTACTTGCTTTTAGTATTTTGCCATCTTAATGATGTCCATTGCGGATATCATGCTTTGCTGAATCTGTAAATGTAAGTTAAAGGCAGGGTAAGCGATTTTTTCCAGAAGCATTTTTTGTTATGCTGGCTAATATAAACATAAAATGTTCATCCAATTATTGCATTTGACCTGAATTCAAAAACAAAATCTAATTTATGTGTTGGAGAAGGCATGGCTTTGGAGATTGCTCTGAAAAGAAGGGTGGGACATTTTGATTTCAAAGCTAGCTTGCTATTGCTATCCTCTCTGAAGCAGCCTTCCTTACCTTTGAGTATCTTTAAATGCTTTGAGCTTGTTGAAGAAGGACGATACAGCCCTCCAGTCTCCACTTCTGTAACTAATAATGATCAAGGGTGTCATTTCCTGAAGAGCTTATCAGTGTTGTTCTTACACAGTTGATTGCAAGGAAGAAGTGGCTTCTCAAAACTCAGAGGTATTAATTACATTTGCAAATGAGAAATGGTTGATGATCAAATTTGCTTTTTGAATCGCACCACACAGTTTAGTAACACTGTACTAACAGCAAAGATGTATCCTGATATCAAATAATATCACATGCAAAATTAAATAGAATTGACTTCTCCAGAGATTTCATGAATTGGCAGCAGATAATGAGAATGACTTTTACTTACAGTAGCTTAAACATTTCCATACATTTCATTTCTCATAGAGATACTATAGATAAGATGCTATATTTAAAAAAACGATACATACAGTATTTACATAAATGAAGCACCTAAACACTACAGCTTTAAAGTAACAAATGCTCTAATGTGTACTGTAATGTGACATCGTAAATTCAGATGAACCCCTCGCACTGATATTTTTTCCCATATTTTCTTAGTAAGTACCTAAAATTGACATCAGATAATAAAATTCATTAAACTGAAAACAGTCGTTTTGAAAGAAAGTAAATTGTGAATTGAATGTTAAGTGGTGAAGAAAAATGTGATTTGTACTAAAAGGAAATCTCTTTGAGAACAATTACACTCATCAAGACACATTTTCCGTCTTATCCGTCTTATATTAGCAGGGAGAATATTATTACATTAGCTGGAGACTTTTTTCCCTTGAAAAAATAATATGGATAAATGTGAATGCTGTAATATGTATTTCGCCTGCATTTCTGAACAGGACAAAGATTGACAGCAGTTTAAAACATTTTAAAAGGCTTTCCTCAATTTAATTTTTGTGATTACTCCAATGTTGGATTCTAATAAATGAAATACAACCCAATACATCAAATACAATCCAGTCAAATTTAATACAGATCCCATCCAATTAGACACAATGAAATTAAAATAAAATATGGTACTAGCCATTATCTTACCAACATTTTAAACAGGCATAATCTTGAAAGACACTTTCACATATTCGACAATGTTTTATTCAACACTTATTCATATTTAATAAAAACATTAATGGGCTTGCAATGCATTTATTTAATATAAATGCCAAATGTGTTTCTAATAAAATTAGAAATGAACATACCCAGCACACACATGCAATCCAACTGCAACACACAATCCAACATTTTTACAGAACAAATGTGCAGCAATAAATGTCAGCATCGTAAAAAGACAATTTTATAAAGGGCCGGTGTCCAATTAATGGCTCTATTAGCTTCTCTCTATAACAATTTCTTTACAGCTACATTATTTTTTACAATAGCATATCAACAGTTTGAAAAGTGGGAGACATAATCCTTGTGAGTTTTGCTTATAAATATTAAAGCTTCACTCTGTAACTTTGTTACAGAAGTTAATAATGAACAAAAATCAGTTATTGAGCTAGTTCATGACAGATCAGTGTTCAAAATGGTCTCACTTCCGTACCCCGATTCGCAACATTAAGTTTATAATAATGATTTATAATTTGAGTTGTTGGGTCCGATTTTCTGGTAAATGTCAGTTTGCCTTCATTTGACTTCAATATATGTAAAGTAACCTGCAGTTTTGTGTTTCAAACAGAGATGGCGGTAGAGAGACAAAAGTTACAGATTGCAGCTCTGGTAGGTTGTGGGCGTTAGCTATAAAAAAAACAAAAACGTTTCCTCACCTATCTGCTGCTCTTTATATATACAGTAATGATGTAAGGAAAATTTAGTAGAAGTAGACTACTGCTGAAAGTAAAGAGGATTTTCATTAATCCTGTTTGATCTTTAGAATATTTGTTTGGCAAGTTATTAAATGAACTGAGACATGCTTTGTAAAAGAACAATACAGAAACTTTAGTTTTTTTAGTTGATTTAGTTGTTGTGACAACACCTACAATAATAGAAACTGACAGCGAATGGAAAGCGAATGGTCTGGTCTTGCTTGGCTCATTAATAATGACTAAAGTTTCAGACAGTTTTAAGTGACTACTGGAACAATGTATATGATGTATAATGTATACAGTGGCTGCTTCATTTATATTGTACAGACACAAGCACATTTTTTCATCAAGCTTTTAATGCGATTCTGATCCTGATAAATCTGGCATTGATTTGTTTTTAAACCACGAAACAGGCAACACAAACTGGCTTTTTAAATCTGGGGGGCTGCACCAAATTCTATTTTGAATTAATTTTAGCTATTAGTCTGTGTGCTCACTGACCTCTAAAGATATTACCGTTTTCTTCTTCCTTTTTTATTCCAGTTCATTCTTTTTCAGCTACAGCCTCCTTCTAATGGGCTGGTAAAACAGCCAGAGCTCTCCGGCTCAGCGGTTGTGAGGTAAATTAAATCTCTTCAGAGGGAAGTTGGGTCACATAGGCTGATTTATTTACCAGGTGGCGATAGGAGGGCTCTCGGGGCAGAGAAAGATCCAGTGGAAATGACCTATAAACTCAAACAGAGGCCCACTCTTATCAATTTTCTTTAATACTCTGCATCAGAACGAAGCACAAATAAACTTGGTTTAAGCTACGAAAATAACCAACCATACAAATCTAGGGCCACAACGAGTAAATGCAAATCTGGCGTGCTAATTTCAGTTATCATTTCCCAACAAAATGCTCTCCTCACCACTGAACCAAATGACAAACCAAATTATTTCTGTGCATTAAGTCGTGAATATAAAACCTAAATCAAGTGTCATAAAAAATAGCCACCCATGAAAATGCACTTACAGTCGCCATTAAAAGATAATACACATTATAACAGTTAAAGGTAATTTGCGGACCCATTTGCTGCATTCTAGCCATTTGTAATTCTTAAATCTGTCATTACAACGATCATGTATCTGAAAAAATATGCATATAAAACCATCACGCGCAATAACATGCTTTGTTCTAAGCCAACGGCAAAAAAAATAACACAATGGTCTTTAAATGAGAAAAGGGAAAATGTCACTTCATTAATCTGATAGTTTAATGTGATAAAACCAATTACTGTCTTCTCTCTTTTCACCAATTATACTTTCCCAATATTGAAACATAAACAAATCAAGGTACAGGGTTTCAATATTAGCAGCACTATAGCGTCACACTCAAAGCCATTATTCAGACAAAAGTAGTACAACATGGTCCCATGTTGACTGAGCAGTGAGCAGAATATTAAATGTTTTCAGTGGCAATAAAAGAAAGTATAGGTACTTCAGGGGATAACACACACATATACAGTTAAAGCACATTGAAAATGTGGGATTCGAAATTACTATCATCTATTTTTAGGTAACAATTCAAATTTGTGACAAATTTCCCAGCTTTTATTTTACCCTTTGAACTTTGACTATGAACTTTTAACCTTTTAACTTATTTTTTATGGCAAATCTTATCACTATTCTCATAAGTGACCTCAGACGTTTGGATTTTTGTATTTTCCTTTTCCTGTCAAGTCAAATTTAGTGATCCTAAAACAAGGTCATCTAATGGACAGACATCTAGTATATAGCTGTAGTCAGTTTAACTGCTTTTTAAAACTGTTATTGAAAGACTGCTGCATTTTACTTATAATGATTGAGGTAATGGATACAGATTGAAACCTTATTAATAATTCCATCATTCTTAAACATTCAACCTGATGCTGGTTGCATAAAAATAACGCATTTTAGCATGCACTTAAATTAACATTTTCTAGCTTAAATCCACGAGGGCAACATATTAATATCATTCATAAAACATGCAGTAGCATAACATGGCTAACCTGCTCCTAAACTGGATGCAATTATATTTTAAAACATTGTATGTAGGCTTCACTACTTAGAATACAGAGGGGCCAGGACTCCCCTGTGTTCTCATTACAGCTAGTATCCACATATCCATGTTTCCTACAGTAAGGCTTATGCTCAAAACAGACCTTGTGTGTGCTGAGTGGAGCAATGAATAAAATCGCATCTCTTAGCATTGTAATCCGTTTAAGCTTGCCATTTAGGTCAATTGGCTTAGTCCAAATTGTGAAGCACTGCGTTCTTAGTTTCATTTTTTTCCAGCCAAAAAGTTTTACAGGAATACTGCAGTTGTATGATAATAAAAACCTCCAGTTTTGAAAGAACAGAAACCTGCCAAACATGGCAAAACCTTTTTATTTCATAGCTAAAACAAATGCATCTTTAAATCCATGTCCCAGACCACCTACCACAAAAGTTCACTTTTCCACTCTTATACTTACAGCAAAATTGTCGGTCAACACTGAGGCAGAAAAAGCAACTATAACCCTCTGGAATATGATGTCTAACCACAGTAGATGATGACAGCCAGAAAGATACACTGACACAGCAGGACATCATTTCCTCAGTGATTTTCTTGAAAGTGGCACTGTTATAAAACATGTTCTTTCATTGTACAGATGGTAAGCAGTCAGTTTCCTTCAGCTCCATCGGCTGCATGATAGTTCAGTTAAATGCAGTCGATGGAGTTATGGCGGGTGAAATGCAGACTGAATGTTTAGTTTGCCTGAGGTAAATTTTGATAAGCCTGCAATTTCAAAGACAACACTGACAGAAAATGGCTCCAAAATTTTTCTGTCATTTATTTTGCCAAAGGTTGTTTTTTGTCCAAATATGATCAATCTGTTTCCAACAACCTTGTTTAGTTGCCACCCATTGCATCTACTTTATAGTGCGTGATACTGTAAAATGTAATACTGGATATTTATTTTTTCCAACTCGGCAGCACTAATTACAAAAGCTAGCAAACACAAAACAGCATCTTACCCACATTTAGAAATTACACAAGAATTGTGAACATCCAGTACTGTACTTAGTGTGACATAGTGTGGTTGTTATAGATTTATCGAACCAGTTCAATCTTCAGCCAGATCTTCTCTATTGATCTAGACTTGGCATTAGGTACCATGATGAAACTCAGTCAAGGATTTAATTAAAACTAAAAGGGAAGATTGACTGACATACTGGATAGATAAGCAGGAAAAAAAAACAATTATCCGAAATGCAAAAGCTTTTAGTTTCTTAAATTTTCCACATTGTCTCTTTGTCAATAAAGCTAAAGTGTTAAAGCAAATGAAAAGCTAGAATTAGCAGCTAGAACAGAGAGATGCTCAGACAATATTGTATTGTTAAGTCTAATCGGTTCATCTGCTTGATGAGGACTGCGCTTTCCAGAGAGAAAAATAACCAAGCAGTTCAGAATTCAAATATTGCAATGAGCACAAAAAAAATCAGCAGGAAAGCTTAGAGGCTTTGACACCAGACCCCCTTCCCCTCAGCTAAAAGAGAATAATCATTGATAATTGGCAGCTGGCAGGTTTTACAAGGCAAGAAGCGTGAGAAGTGATTAATGCTAATTAAGACTGGTGGGAGAGATGAGGGGAGAGAGAG